>JBANCZ010002854.1:0-14331 GCA_037040025.1 Sphaerogastrella javana
GACTGATGCTGCTGTGGCTGTGGTTTTTAATTGTTTCCCACACTCACACACACACACACACACATACACACAGTCACACACCCACACAGTTTGTGCTTCAGGAAGTGTCGTTTTAATGACTCGCAATGCCACTCCGAAAGCTGAGAGCCAATTTCCTCCTTTTCCTCTCCCTTTTCGTTATTTTTAATGCCACTCATTAAAGTTGGCAAAAGAAAAACTCAGGAGAAGGGAGGGGAACAACAACCCCTGCCATTGTATGCCATATATCAGAGACATTATTATCAGAACAGATTAAGCATGAGCATGCAACAAACGCAGTCAACAGTTAAGCGAGTTAATTAATTTTAACTACGTCTAAGTTTAACTGGGCCAAGCGACAACCAAGCGATACGCACCTGTCGTGCCGCTTATAACAAAACAAAAAAAAACATTGCAAGAATTTTTATTTGTTCTTTTATGCCCTGTGTTTAAAAAACACTAAAGGGTCTATTAACTTTGTGCAAAGTCGATTTGTGTGTAACACACAGAACGAGGCGTGGCAGACCCCACTTGATCAGAAAAAGAAGGCGAGTCGATTGAGCCATGTCCGTCTCTCCGTCTGTATGAACACCTAGATTTCAGAAACTATAAGAGCTACAGTATTCATTTTTGGCACGAACACTGCTTTTGCTTGCAGGCAGATCAAATTTGCTTCAAATGTTGTGTACCTCCCTCCACTAGTGATATATTGTGGAGCACGTAATTTAAAATCGCCATAACGGACCCAAACTAGAAGCCAGAACATTCTGTTTTGGAACATATATCCCTAGTGTTGGATATTTTATTCACTACAGAACATAACTTATTTTAATTAAACTTTAGTTAATTTTTTTCTCTATGTAAATATTTCTGAAAAGAGAAACATTCTAGTCATTGAAGGAGGAATAGACCCTGGTCCTGGGCTATGTGATTTTATGGATGCGATTAATGCTTTCGCTTGTGTGGGCTCTATCAATGCTCTACGTAAAGTTGCTCTAAAAATACTATATACAGTGTACCTGTGGTCGGGCACCGTCCCTACTGTTGCAAATTTTATTTTATGTATTTTCCGCGGCATATTTATACGCGCTCATGGCAACAAAATTGGCGATAAATCAACTGATAATGTCACCAGAATTTAACGACACAGACGTGGCGCCAACTTGCAACAACTCACAGCAACACACACACACACACCAGCACACACACACCACTCAACGTGTGTAAGGGTTAATGCCTGATGGAGTTTACATTGCTCTAAATGTTTGACTAAATATTTCATGCATTTGCCAAATAGATATATATATATATGGTATACATATAGATTTGCTTAACTCTACAGTTGTGACAAAGTTTTTGGGATCAACTTTTCGTCAGGTTCTGTAATCAGTGAGTACAATGTCACAACACCACCAAAAAAAGTGGAGGGGGAGGGAGGGGGGGGTGGTTGTAAAGAAAAGAAGAAGAGAGAGAGAGGGGGGACAGAGAGAGTTGGTTAAATCTAAAGTTGTGGAAAAGGTTTTGGGGGCAAATTTTTGTCAGGGTTTGTAAGCAGGGGGGGAACTTCCCCCCCCCCCCCCCCCCCAAGGCATTTTATGCATAGTTGATTGTGTGTTTTTGAAAAGCCAAGGAAATTGCTGTCGGAAAAGTTTCACAGGGTCCATAACAGACCTTACCATTCGCAAACAAAAGAGGGTCTAATTAAAGCGCATACCTGACCCAGGCAGACAGACAACCAGTTTATTTATAGACAAAATTCCACTTTATCCTTATATGTATAAATCTATGGTAAATATGTGTGTGTATATACAATGTTTTTTTTTCGGGAAATTCTATGGCTGTAAATCTAGCAAATATTTCATATCAAATCCAGACACCTGGGCCACATTTCAATCCATCAAATCAAATCAAAATCGTTGCGGTTCGATTGAAATTTACAGCTGCCCTTTGGAGTACCACGCGCTGTTTACTCATTGCTTTTTGGCCACGCTTTCCTTTTCCCAGCTGCTCTTCTCTATGACAGAGCATATTGTGTCAAAGGCCGACTCCAGGCTGTCGATGAACTCTTTGCCTCGCGCCTGCTGCTTATAGGAAGTGACAATGGCACCTGCGAAATCCTTCTGTATGGCATAGCTGCGAAAGAAACCATAAAATGTTAGAATTGACAGTGGGGAAAAGTTCAATAGATTGTTAGCTTACCCCACGCCCAGACCATCTTTGACCACGGGTCCAAAGGCGCCGGCTATAACCGTATCGGCGCCCAAGGTCGAGGTGCTTATAATATTATAGTTGATGCGTTTGTAGGCTTCAGTCTTATATAGCTCCGGTATGGGTAGACCCTCCAGCTGCGCCGTATGCTTCAGCGCAAACAAATGCCGATCGAAACCCTGACCCATGGCCGCCTCCTTGGTCAGCTGGCCGTGCACGCGACTGCACTGATCGATCAAGTCGCGAAGTTCGCTGGCGCTGGGCTGTTTACTTGCAGGCAGCAGCACTGCCTCACAGAAGGCCTTGGTGGCCATGGTGCAGGGCCTCATCGTTTCGGTGCGGCCATGCCGGAACGCCGAGGTGCTGCATGATTCATACGAGCCCACGTAGCGCTGAAAGGCCTGACGATAGGCCAACTGAAACGACAACTGTATGATGGAGTCGGGACTGAGTCCGTGCTGCTTACAGGTGACCTTATTCAGGTGCGGATACTGCAGCAGATGCATGTCTAGACTGTCCACGATGCTGGCATTCTGTGCGTATGCTGCCTGCACAGCGCCACGTGTGCCCTCATCAATGTCAAAGTTCAGCGGTCGAACATTGAATGTATCGCCGTCAGCCGGCGTGTGAGGCGTTGCCGTAGATACAAAGGGCTGTGTCGTTGTATCCTTGTATATTTCGTTCAAGTAGCGCAGCACAGCGACGCCATCGCCCCAAGAGTGCTCAAAGTGTATGGAGGTGGTGCCATCGCGGCTGAACAACAGCGAAATCGACTTGTCAAACCATCTAAAAGGAGTTAGGTTTTCAATGAATATAAATGTGTGTAAACTTTAAGACGATATCTACCTATTGGTGCCCTTGCCCGCCAGCAGATGCTTAAAATGCGGTATCTGGTCCTCACCATCGTAGATACCTTCGTGGTCGCTGTCCAGACACACACAGAACAGCGCCGCATCCACCTCGCGTTGCAGCAGCTCTGCATTCCTGCTGTTGCTTATGAAATGCTCACGCGTCTTGGCCCAAACATCACGCTGGGATGATGTAAGCACGCCCAGCGGCGCGCTTGCAGGTTCCTTTTGTGCGTCCAGCGCAATGATGCTACGTAGACGACCCAGTATGACGCTGGGACTCTCAATATAGCCGCTGCTGTCGAGCACATTCATGGCGTACATGTTGCCACGCCGCATGACCAGTATGTGCTTCGAGTCCGCCGACTGAACCAGCTCATCCTTGCCCAGGCGGGGTATGCGTGTGGTGCCAAACAAATGCCCATACTGGCTCATGTCCAGCGGGAAGGCCTTGAAGGCATACGAAGCGTAGGTGGCGAACTTCTTAGGCGCAACGGCCATCCAGCGTCGATAGGCGGGAGTATCGGACTTCTTGGGATTCATGTGCCAGACCTCAGGCTCCAGCTTGTGCGACCGCAGTGAGCGCCAAAAACGTAGCGAGCTAATAATCATATTGGTGGCACGCACAACCTGCTCCTGATACTCTGGACGTGTCTCGTTCCGTAGTACGACTAGAGGATTATAGTTGAGCGGCAGCGGAGCACGATCCGCTAGGTACATATCGAACCAGGGCTGCGATATATAGCTAGTGTGTTTATTCGCCGCATCGTGACTCTTCAGTTTAGCATGCAGCTCCATGCCAACGCCCTGTCGAAACTCTTCAACCACCTGTTGCGTCTCCCTATGCTCCTCCTGACTGAGAATAGGCTGCACCGCGGCCAGAAAACGTTCACATGATTTCTCCAGCAGCGGTATGGGCAGACGCGGCAGTGAATTTTGAAAATATAGCGTCGGTAGCTTCGATGTCTGCAGATATTGATAATGATTGCCGTGTGTTGTTGTTGTCGTTGCATTGCGCGTTGCAGCCACTGCGGCATCGATGGAGCCTTTTGGCACTTTTAAACGAAACATTATGCTACTCAAACAAAAAACAAATTTGAAAAATTGAATATAACGCGCAGCGCTATGCAAAGTCCACTAGTCGACGTAAACACGCAAAGCAATAACAACGCTAACAGCAAAAAGCAGCAAAAAAAAAAGCGAAAAGCAGCAAGAAATGGCACAACCGCAACAACAAAATCGACGATAATATCGTGAAACGAGTTCGCGCACAGCTGTTTGGTATTTTTTCTAGTATTTCAGCCTGATCACAGCTGATCACTCGTGCGCGGTTATCGATATATCGCACAGCCAATCGACGAGGCACGTACAATTGCGCGGCAGTTTTGAATTTGCGGCTTGGATTTGAATATTTTATACAAAACAGAGCATGGATTAGAGATTTGCGCTGTGTGTATGAATATAAATATGTATAAATTAATTAATATGAAAATATACAAACAGACAAATATATATAAATGTATAAATATATACACATGGAAAGGAAACTCGAGGTAATTTGACGATAACATCGAAAACTGAGTTCGCGCAGCTGTTTGGTATTTTTTCTGATATTTCTACTGATCATTCTTGCGCGTGAACTGTTATCGATATATCGCACAGCCAAACGATGAGTGTTCAGCAATGGCGCGACAATTTTAATTTTTCAACAGATTTAAAAATTGAAAAATTGCAACAGCGCAATTACGCATCGTTTGGGGATTTGCGATGTGTATATATATATACATATTTAAACCGTCTTAAACGTACTTTCACCTTTAAAACACAAAAATCGTTGCTTTGTTTGCTTTTAGCTGCATTTGCATAGACAACCCTAAGCTGTTTGTCGTTGTTGCTCCCTTTTTGTGGTGGATTTTTTGTGTTGTTGCTTATTTCGTTCGGTCAAGTGTCTGTTTGTCTGTGTGTATTCCTATAGACTTGGCCAATACAAAAGGTGGCCAGGTGTGTCGAGTGCAAAGCTGAAAAAAAAAATTGAAGGCAGCGAAAAATGTAAATTCGCATAAAAATTTGATGCTTTGTCGAACTTAACGAGCCAGCAGCCGCCTTTTTCTGGCTTATCGATATCGATTACAATTTGCACACGTTTATTGAAGTAAAACCATAAAAAAGCTAAAAGGCCAAGCGCTTAAATTAAGCAAAGCGAACTTATAACTCCCAAAACGCTTGGTGTTAAAAACATTTGCATAAAACGTAGCCAGAGCTGACTTCGATCCAGCGAATGCGAAAGCGGATGTGAATGCGAATACGAATGCGAATGCGAATGCGAATGCGAGTGCGGATGCGGATGGGTTGCAGTGTAATTGGCCAAAGTGAAATTGCGTTAATATTTAACAAGGCAACAGTGGGTGCAAAAGTGAAGCGTATAATGCAGAAACGCTAACCAGATCCAGACCCTAACCGGATGCAGAAGATACACGGCCTTGGTGGAGCAGCATGAAATTATGCTATAAACGGCGAGAGGGTTCTGAATTACGACCACTTTTGGGAGGGATTATGGAAGAGGGAGTTACATTTCCGCACGGCAGGGACCTTTAAATGTTAACTTGTTTAATGAGGTCAGCGCAAGGCAATTCATTTGAGGATACACATACACCTCAATATATATATACTATACATATGTAATTATCGTATATATAATATAATTTGATAGCCTATAATTGTGTTAAATTTTAACAACATGATTAAAAATGAAATTATGAAGGTGCTTTAACGATTGAGGCCAATTAATAAATAAATTAAATGAATAATTAAATAAATTTTAATTATTAATAATTTCAATAAATATTAATATAATATTAT
Source organism: Sphaerogastrella javana (assembly GCA_037040025.1). Lineage (NCBI taxonomy): Eukaryota > Metazoa > Arthropoda > Insecta > Diptera > Drosophilidae > Sphaerogastrella > Sphaerogastrella javana. Next base: position 5,934 of record JBANCZ010002854.1, read on the forward strand.
GTATAATTGTGAGCTACATGTTCAGTATTAAATTGCATTAATTTGATTGGAAGCCTTGAATGTAAATTTACATTTGCTCGAATACAAATCAAAAATTTATAAAATAATTAATTTTGTTGCCCCAAACTACAAGCTTCTTATTTGCTTATTGTGCTCTTTAAATACATTTGATGATGTACATCATTAATTGATGATATTCCATGACAAATGACAAATTAAACAGAGTCTACAAATACTATGCATACAAAGAACGATTGAATGAAGTGTCTGGAAATGACTTGAATAAAATGTAGCGTTAATATATATAGAAAAATATATATATAAATATAAATATACACAGAAAATAAATACAAATTAATATATATAGAGAAATATATAAACATACATATATACATTGAAATAAATATACTATATATATTTTTGTATACAAATTCAACATTTTGTCTGCTCCTGCTGCTGGTGTTCCCTCTTTTTAACAGTTCACGCAGCAACGCCATAAAAAAACACTTTTGTTCATTTCGCTTCAACTGTGGACAGTCATTTATCTACCCCAAAAACCCACCCACACCTCTAGTAAAATCTCGATGGGAAATACCAAAGCGCGCTTGTTGGAAAAGGTCAAAATTGTCAAGGGATTGCACAGAACTGTCAGACAATTGTTAGTTTGTGTAGCCGAAAATCGTTTTGCGATTGGTGTGAAATCCGAGTGGATTTGTGTTCTGTTTTTGACGGGTTATTGAACACATCCGGCAAAAGGTAAAATTGTCAACACACACACAAACACACAATAGCCAAAAAACCTGTAAAACCACTTCGACTGAACCGGTGAAGTCAGCAAAACACGAATATTCAATTTCAGCTAATGCATAGGGAAATGGCTGGAACTTAATAATAGCCACTCTAACTGTAACTCTAACTGTAAATGTGGGCTTCGGTTGGTGTGAGCTTTTGGCTGCGTCAGCATACAAAATGCTACAAGGCCTCAATCGAGCATATCATTGGCTTTTACAATGGAATCATGGCTAAAATGCCGAAGAGATGACGCAGTCAGGCAGAGGCAACATTTGCATATGTAGCCACGTCATCAGCAGACTTCTCTGGTGGCAGAAGGAGAGGCAGAGCCTCAACTAACAGTGCGGATAAGGGGCAAGCATGTGCATGGATGCCTCAGTGCGCCGCAATGAGATTAAAAAGCTAAATCAAATGTTAAGCAAAAGCGGAAAGCAAAATGCGAAAGCAAAGCATCGCTGGAACGCAGCAAAATTAAGTATACAAAGCAAAGCGTAAGAAAAATGCCAGACAGTGGCTCTTGTTGTTCTGATCCTGATCCCGCACATAGCCCAAGGGGTGTGGGTGTGGTTGGGGGTGTGTGGGTGGGTGTGTGGAGATACTTGGAGTTGCTGCTCCTTGCCTTTGTTGCCTGCTACACAAATTGCGCTGCAGGCATTCCAAGTCAATTTCAATTTAATTCCTCGTTCTGGGCGTGCATGACAAACACTGTGCCAAAGCCCACAGATTAGAGGAGCAGCATCATCAGCAGCAGGACCAATAGGAGCAGCTACAGTGCCTCATTCTATTGCACGCCCACTTGTCGATGTATGGCAAGTTGCTCATTAAAATGTATATGCAAAACAGAGTTTGCTACACACAGTTCCGCTTATGACTAACTGTCTGTGTCTTCCAGGCCCACATCCACTTTCACACACTCTACCATTCATTCATTCTCTCTCTATCTCTCTCTCTCTCACCCTCTATTATTGTCTCTCTTTGTCTCTCCACCATTTTCTTTCTCTCTTCATTCATTTTGATTATATGAACTTCCTTTGCTTTAAGTTTATTGTCGCCAGTCGAATGAATAATGCGGATAATTAGTTCATTTAGTGTACACTGAACTTAAACACACACACACACAAAATCTCACACACACATACTGTTTATTTATTAATTTATGGTCAGCAGACAAAAGCTGACCAGCAGCATAATTAATATACGTCAACACGGCGAAGGCTGCAACAAACCGGCAACACTGGAAAACCGAGAGCCAACCGAGACCCAACTAAGATCCAACACATCAAACACATGGAACACATTGAACACATTGAGCACATTCAGGAGCAGGAGCAGATTGACAAATAACGTCAGAGTTCAATGTCATTCGATTGAATCGATACTTTAGGTCCAAGCTCAGTTTTTGCTCCTCGGGGCACTTTAAAGGTTATTGCATGAGGAATCCTATTATTATGGTCGCGTTCCTTCACATTACAAATAGTATTATAGTATATAGAATATAAAGATCTCTTACTCTTCAGTTCCTTCGAACAGTAGCTACCATTAAATGTTAACAATTGCCCAAAGCAAACACAAAAACCTTTCAATGTTTGTCTTTGTTTTGGTTGCAGGTGCAGGAACATTTAAGCCTGGGCAAATATTAAATCAATGCTTAATTAATTGTTGTGCACAAAACTTTGACCTATGACATTTAAATGTAAACATTTTGAAATAAATATTTTTTAAAATAATTGGTGTATAAATATGCATATTAATATAATAAATAAACATTATAATAACCATTTTTATAGGCATATTAAGTAAGCATGATTTAAAAAATTAAAGCAAATATTATTGCAAAAGAAAAGGATAGAAATTAATTAAAATTAAAATTACTTTTTTGAAGATTTAAATTCTTTTTTTTATAATACACTTGTATAGGATATTTTGCAATATAAATTTCTAATGAAAATAATTTGTAAATGTTAAAATTTATTGTAAAATAAACCCTTTACAAAGGTCACTTATGCGATAGACATTTTTGTGGTGTTAGTTTTTAAATTTTAATTAACTTAATTTAAATTGAAAATTTTAGAAAAGCCCTTAAAACATTTATAGAATTTAGATGATGGCCATGTGTATCGTGTATTATAAATATTTAATATATTAAATATTTTATACTCTTCAAATTGCTCACATTGAAGAAGAGCTCTGCGTAAATATTTGATTCAATTTTAAGGCAAAGATGCATAATATTTAATTTATTTGTTATTTTTAGAATACTTATTTTATTCTATAAATAATGCATAAATATACGAGCGTTCATTTATTTATTGCATAATTAAGAATTTATTTATAAAACAGCATAAATCATTCACGAACCGTAAAAAAAACCTTTATTGCTTTTATAATATGAAGTATACAATGCCCCATATACTATATAATACCGAAAATAGTATTATAAATTTCTATAGGAATCGTGCGGCATGATTTCTGACAAATTAGTGAATTACTAAATTAGTAAATTAGTAATGCTTATTTTTGGGTTCAACATAAGGCCTTGCTTTGGCTGCTGTTGCGAACAAATTGCTTACAAATGCGTGTGCGTTTATTTGCATGGGTGGAGAGGGGGATTGTGTGTGTGAGGGGGGAGGGCGTTGGTGTGCATGATGAAAGCTCAACGATATGGCTCAGCATTTTGATAGAGGGCAGACAAATGACGGCGTTGTATATGCCATATTGGAGCCTGTGTCAAGGCAGATTGCCGAGGCGTGCCCACTGAGCCGGAGCAGAGGGCAGTGATGAAGATAGGCGGGTGGGTGGGTGGTTGAGTGGTTGGGAGGTTGTGTGGCTAGGGTCAGGCAGACACAATATCATTTTTCACAGCTGCAACAGAATGAGGCACATTAAATTGCTATAAAGTCATCGTGTCGGAAGTCGCGGCAGCGTATGAGTGGAGTGAGACAGAGAAAGTGAAAGAGAAAGAGAGAGAGAGAGAGAAAGAGAGAGAGAGAGAGAAAGAAAAAGAGAGAGGGGGAGAGTGGTAGCAGTGCCGAGAAGGACATTTAACTTTTGCTTGTTATAAATTCAATTTTTGTTTTTTTCTGTGTTGTGTTGTTTCCAGCACTTAGACAACTTAGGGCTGCTCAGGGACAACAATGCTGCCTGGGGAACATGCTCATAATTATGGAAAATTTTTGAGGAACACAACGACGACGATGGAGTAGAATATGAAGACGAAGACGAAGACGTTGACGGTGACGTAGACGAAGGTCTGCCAAAGCAGATTGAATTGTTTGCCTTGGACGTCAACAGTTTTTCTTCTTTACTTGTTTTACCTTTTTCCTTAGACTTACAGCGACTTTTGCATTTGCCCACTAAAGTTGTTTGTGTTGTTGTGTATATGTATGTATTTCTGTTGTTGTTAGCGTGTCTGTAGGCGCTTTGGCAATTTTTATGGACAGCAATTAACAACTCGCTGCCCCAAAAAGTAGGCAACACTTTGCACATGTGTGTGCCTTGCCATGCCGTGCCGGATGCCATTAATCAAGAGACAGAGAGAGAGTAAAAGAGAGTGGGAGAGAGAGTAAGAGACATAGAGAGAGTAGCTGCTGCTGCTCTTTCAAATACATACCCCTTCCATCGAATCAACGTAATGGCCCTTAAATTGCCCGTTACACGGCAATCGTAATGAAATCGAAAATGAACGGGGGAAATGCGCACAAATAAATCATGACTCAAATTCAGCGCCAACACATTTCGGCACAACTAAGTATATACATATATATAATATGAATATAGTATCAAGAGCTGTGCGTCAGCAACAGTAGCCATTACCATAACCATTCACATTCATATTCACATTCACATTCACATTGGCATTGCTTCAATTGTTGCCCATTACAAAGCCAAAGAAAAGAGAGAACAAATATAATACGAAAACCCGCGTCATTTGTTTGTAAATAGTAGTATTGTTGGTTTTTCATTAAAAATTATTAATGCTGCCTTGTGGCTAGCAATGCAAAAATGCGGTTTATTGAATTATTTCATATTTTTACAACAAATTTTCACGCGCACACTCTGTCGCCAGACAAAATTGAAAAATACCAGTGCGCCAGCCAATGTGATTGACGTCAAAAGCACCCCATCCCCCCCCCAAAAAAAAATAAGCAAACCTTCCACTGGAATATAGCACACCAAAGCCCCTAGCCGATTTTTGGATATATCAACACCCAATAGCAGGTTTTAGTAGAGCTTTTCGCTGCCTTTGAATCGTTTGATTGAAAATTTCAAATGCTCCTGCAACACTCCAAAAGGCCGATAACTAATTGATTTGCTAATACGCTTTGAAAATTCAATTTTCCCTCTTCATTGTAAGAATCTAATGTTAATTTTCCTATCTCTAAGCAGCATGAATTTGCCATGCAACTTCCACACTCATGTGTGTTTTGTGGCAATTGCAATTGCAATTTAATCGAACAAATTGTAAACACTTGAGAATTTAGTTCAAGTCGACAAATATTTGCATTATTTGCAAATTGATGCCGTATATGATATAGTTTTTTCCAATGAAAACTGTATATGGAATACATATTTGCATTACAATGTTTGTTTTGTGTTTTAAGGGTGAAATAAATACAACATTTTAACAAATTTATTTAGAATTTGTGTAAAATGATATGATGTGTATCAAATCTATGCGGTATATGTTTACTCTTAATAGTTTAATTTATTTATCAATCATTTTTTTAAATTTAAAGTTCAAATTTTAAATATATATTTTGTATTCATTTTTACATTTCACTCTATGGGTTTAAAAAATACACTGGCTCTCAAAATTCCACGAAATGTAATATGTGAATGTAACTTAATTTCCGCAATGCCAAAAAAAACACTGACAAATTCAGCACCGAAAAAAACAACAAATTGAAATTCAATACAATAGCAAAGATGCAAAATTTAAAAAAAAAAATAAAATAAAAGAAAATCAAAAAAAGGAAATAATATTAAAAAAAAAAACCAGTTGAAAATAAATTAAATAAGAAAAGAATATAAATAAAAGCATTGGAAAATAAGGAAAAAATCTGGTGCATGCAGAGACTTTTCTCTTTTTGTATGGAAGACTTTTCAGCACACTCTATATCTATATATCCTATATATACATATGCAAAGTGCATTGTGTATATGTGCAGACGTGATTGTCTACGTCCAGCATTTATTTGCATATTTTCATGTACCTGATGCAGATGCTGCTCCTTTGCTGCAGTTGCTCCTTCCCTGCTGCTGCATCTGTTGGCTGTTGCTTTGGAATTTCTCTTGCAACGTGTCCAGATTGAATCTCAGCTCCGGATGCTTGGCTTGTAAATATAAAATGTACTACAAGTAGCTCCAGACAGTTGGCAGTTGGCAGTTGGTTCTTCAGTTAATATGCAGAGGGGCGTGTTGAGTCGGGAAGGCAGCTTGCATTGGACCATTAAACTGACTAAATGCATCGATTACGCCCATTTGATGTCGAAATGACAGCTCAATGCCTTTTTCTTGAATGTGGCAAATGGAATTTCTATTATGCAATGAGACTCACATTTTATACCCAGTATTTATTCAATCATTGGAGTATGATAAGATTTTTAATAAGTATAGAACAGACAGCTTACTCTAGTATAATTAAAAGGATCTCTCTATTTTTCATCTCTCAAAATGTCGCAATAAGTTCTAACGAACGATGAAAGAGTAACAGTCACAAAGTGATAAATATGTCATAATGAAATTTTTACTTAAAATCCTTTATATTCTTGGTAAAGCTCCAAAAGTCAAAAGTTGAATCTAATATAAAAAAAGATCACGATCGCCAAATGTTTTCTTTTTCTTTTCTGGCCTTACTGACAAAGTAATTCTTTTATGTTGGTAACACAATATAAGTTAACAACACGGTAACTCACAGTTGCTAAATATTTTGTTTATCTAGCATGAGTACATTTAATTGCCTGTATATCACCTTGATTGAATTGTGAAAATTATTTCAGGCGTACAGAGGGAATAACTGAAGCATTTTACTTGCAATTTGCACTGTAAAGAGGAGCTGAATCTTCTTCACACACTCTCCTCCTTCCTCGCTCTCCCTCTCTCACTCTCTCTCTCTCTATCTTTCTTTATCTCTCTTTTTTGCTATCTCTTTTTTTCTGTGAACCAGGTACTAAAGTTACACGCAGCGAGAGTTGTCTCTGTGTCTGTATTTCAGGTATTTGCATTACCTTCTTATTATAGTCAGCTTAAGCTTACAATTGAGATATATGCGCGCTTTTTGCTGGTGATGTTGTTGTTGTTGTTGTTGTTGTTGTTGTTGTTGTTGGTCGCCTTTCACCGAACATGCCAGAAGCATAGGAAAGAAGAGAGAGAGAGAGACTGGAAGATTGAGCTGAAGCTGCGTCTTAGCAGCATTTTAGTGTTAATTCCCAAGAAACTCAAGCGCAATACAAGCAGCTATAGTTACACTACACACAAATTCACTACACTGCAAACACACACATACACACACACACACAAATACACTACACACACAAATACTCACATATACACACACACACACCAACACACTTCCTTTCGCATAACTGAGGGCATCAAGTGCCATTTCGCATGAGTAAGTTGAGCGAAATTAAAACAAAAAAAAAGAAAAACTATATATATTTATATATATATATTATATACAAGAATAAAGTGCACAACAGGCAAAGAAAATTCAAGAAACTCGCGAACTGAACGCTCAGTAGAAAATAAAATGCTGCCAGCATCCTGGTTCGCAAGGACCTCGTTGAGTAGGAGGCGCCAATGTGGCGCGCCTGCAGATTAAAGAGTGCAGCAAATTTAATTTTCGGCTTGTTTTTATGGCAAGCGTGAAAACAAGGCTGCAGATACCCTGTAAACCAGTCAATGGGGTCGTTAAGGTCATTTGGATAATATGAATTCAGCTTTTGGGGTTTTTTATCAACCACTTGAGTTTGCTTTTACAGGGTATTCCCTGTGTCTGTCAGTTTCATTCAAGTTATTTACATTTTGCATATTTCTTGTGGTATTTGCAATAGTCTGTGAATGCCAAACAGACATTCACACATAGACACACTCAAAATGCATATACACTCACAATGAATACACTCACAATGCACAATGCACTGTGCATTTGCTTGCATTTCCGTTACGTTCTATGTGAGTATAGGCATGACTATAGCTGGAGGCCATTGTTAACTGGTGCTACTAGGCCAGACTGTTGGCCAGTTGGCTAGACACTTTTGGCATAGATGGTAAAATGCATATTTTTAGCAATTAGACGCAGTTCAGCTCGTTCGCACACAATATGCAGAGACAACAGTAGAGACAGCTAGGGATGGCACGATTAATCATGATGCACAATAATCGATTATTTTTTGAAAAATATCGATATAACCTAATCGTGAAAAGAGTAATGTATTATGTAAAGTAGTCACTAGGTTAAAATCGATTAATAGATTTTTTGACATCCCTAGGAACAGAATGTAAGCACAAATATTTTCCATGTGTGGCTGCTGTCTCTCACTTCCTCTCTTTCACTATATCTACCTCCCTACCTATATATTACTCTTTCTCTCTTTCTCTCTCT
>JBANCZ010002855.1:0-14329 GCA_037040025.1 Sphaerogastrella javana
ACAGTACGGTAACACTCGGTAAACAGGTTTACATTTAAAAAAAATTCAATAGTGGGTACTTTTCCCCAACAGTAAGGACCCTGTTTTTAGTATTTTTGGAACTGAATAGTATTTTTTGAGCAGTAAATTTGGAACTGTTTAGTATTTACGGTGTAGCATAGTTAGTAGACCATTTCGTGTTTTTTTTAAACACTTCCAATTAGACAAATTACCTTAACAGATGCGTTGAATATTTCCATATGCATTCCATTCCCAACGGCATTCCCAACGGCATTCTCTGGAAGTTTACACATAAGGCATAGACTATACGTATGTAAATCTCTTCAAATATTTTATATATGAAAATTATGTACGAATTTTCAAAATGGCTGACATGGCATTGCATAACGCCACGCTTCCAGTCCGATCACATCTGAAAAAAATAAGAAGTATTGATGAGAGAAATTTGTATAGTTATTATAAAACAAAATTGCAATAAAAAGTGTCTTAATAAAAGCATATTTACATTTCCATGGGTAAATACATGTATAACTCTCAAATTAAATCTCTTTTGCGCATTAATATATCGTATTCAAAATGGCCGCCATTCCATGACGCAAGTGACGCCTCAGTACCAGCACTCCCTGGAAAAAATAAGATTTAAAGGAAAATGTACTACTTTTATTATCGTACATATAACTAAAAAAAAAAATAAGCGGAAGTAAAAGCATATTTACATATTAAAATATGTATGTCTACGTATAACTATTGAAATATTTCATATATGAAATTTTTTTTTATATTATTCAAAATGGCTGCCATTTTGCATTCCATTAAGTCACGCTTCAGATCCAGCAAATTTTTGCAGAAAAAAAAATTTAATTGATTGGAGAAATTTGTATAATTATATTATTATTATTATTAATTATATTATTATAAATACACACATATTATTTTACATCTACACTCACCAAATAAATCATTGTTCTCTTAACTCACTGCAAAAATGAATTCACGAATGCAAATTGAAGATCACGTTTTCAAAATGGCTGCCGTAATTGCGTCGTAAAATTTTCACACCAGCTACATATATTTCTACACAAAAAAAACATGGAAAATAAACTTTTTGTGAAATATATTTAATAATACTCGTATAACTCTATTAAAAATATCATGGAATATTTGTTTAACTTATTATATATCAATTTTCACTCACCTCATTGCATTTCTGCAACAAGAACCGTTAGTCTGTCCACTGGAGTCTCAAGCGCTCATTGGAGCCCCAGCAGCAGACTCAACAAAAGTCTTTGATTGCGTGCATTGATATTGTTTCGTATATTGGCAATTTTTTAGATGCAGATTTTATATAATTATTAACAATATAACAACAAAATACAGCCTTTATGCAAGTAGACCACGAGCGCGAAAATTTCGACGCCAACAGTTCCGATCGCACGCAAAGACTGACTCTAATTCGCGAACCATTTGTTCATTTCATTCGATGTGGCCGTATTTACTAGTTCCGATAGTTCAAAAGCGATATACAATATACTGCTTATCAACTGAATTTTTCTTTTTAAACACGTACTATAGCAATTATTAATTTATAATATTATTTAATTTATATATTTAATTGTTAGTAATGATATCATTAAAATAAAACAATGGTCAAGTCAAGTTAAATCGATAATCATGTACGAGTGCAAAATGTGGTGGCGTGACGATAAGACGATAATTTGAACCAGTTCAAATAAGCTAATGGCCAAAGAATAAGAATAACTCCAATTTATAATTAATAGGAACAAAATGTATGTTTTGGGGTCTTTTGCTTTCTGCGACTGTGCTGCAAACTAAATAAATGAATATAAGTAGTTTAATTATTAGATGTGCTTGCGTGTAAGCGTCAATATTGATAAAAAAAATTTAATTAAATAATTTTTCATCATAAATGTATGTATTTATTAATGCAGTAAAATTTACATGTTTATGATTTATTTTAAATTGTTTAATTATTAGTAATGATTTCATTTAAATAATTCTATGGGCACAGTTAATTCTTTTTGAATCGATAACAGTGAACAAGCGCAAAATGTGGTGGCGTGACGATAAGACGATAATTTGCAACAGTTCAAATAAACGAATGGTCATAGAATAAGAATAAATGCAATTTGCAACGAATAGCATATAAATATATGTTTGACATACTTTTGTTTCATGCGGCTGCACTTTTAAACAAAATCAATGTACTTTTGTTATTCAGGGCAAACTGTGATATGCTTTCATATGTAAGTAAGCGCCATTATCGATAATTAACTTACGCGTTTTTGCATATTCCGCCACGCAGTCACTATGTCATCGGGTGCATTATCTACCGCGGGAGTTGTGGACCTATTTGTTAATCGGCTGCCCAAGTGTACAATTTCACAAGCCTAGGTGAGTATAAGCATAATTTCTTTGAATATTTACTATTATTTCTTTCTTATAATTACAGCGATATCATAATTTAAGGACAATGGAAGAATTACAACGACATACGCGATAGGCAGTAATCACTTGACAACTTTGTTCTGGACAGAAATTTCAACATAATCAGATATATAAATGCATTTACATATATATTCTCCTATACATGTGCATATATGCTTTTATATACATATGTATGCATGCGCCTGTACATTCACCATGGACCGTTCTATATCTTTCACACATAGACATAGATGTTTGGAAGAGTATTTGTTGGTAATTTTAAAATTTATGCAAAAACATTGTATCTTTGACATGTTCCTTATTACATTGTATTCAACTTGTAGGGTATTCGCTTGCGATGGAGCTAGGAAAGTCATTCGAAATCGGGAACATAGCTGATCTGTTCAGGCACAAATCATATTTTGATGGATAAATGCAGTTATGCTTTTTGATCTTATCATATTATATATATATATTTAAGTCAAAAATATGCTTCCTCTTAGTATATTTAATTCATTGAATGTTCTCACCTTGCGATCTTTAAGGCATAAGCAAAGAGTCACGCAAATTTGTACTCTATTTATCTAGCTATAGGGAAATCTGTAATACGATCGATCGATCAATTTAAACACATGTAAAAAGTCATGCAAACTTTAATGATATGTTACTATAGTGAAATTTGTTATAGATTCGATCGATCACTTTAAAAATAGTTCGACTTTAAAGCAATTAATATCTAATGTCTACCTATGAGCACATCATGTTATGCAATGAGCGCAACCAGGTGACATTATGTAGAAAAGACCTACATTTGTTCGATGGAAAAAATAGAAATAAACGATTTTCACATTGTAATTGAAGAAAATGAGGAAACTTGTGCTCTCTGTCCTGTTTAGTCCTTCCATTCAGTGTAAAGGCACTTGCAAATGTGCGTTAACCATGAGAATGCAAAATCTTGAGCAGATTTTACTGCATTTGACTAAAGTCACGTACAAATGCGCTGTGGAATTGCATGACACACACACACACACACACACACGCAAACACAGAGCAGTGGAAATGTAAGGGAAAAATACATATATTTACTTAGTTACTTTACTGGTTCACCATGTACTATGCTGTATATGTATTCAAGCAATGCAAAAAATCAAATATTCTAGCACAAAAATATCAGAATGTGCGCACAAATCATATGGCTGTCAGATTGTTCAACAAGAACATATAGTATATATAGTATATATACTTAAATAGTTCTTCAGCTAGTCTAGATACTGTCACGTGGTCACGTAGCATCGAAGAGCTGCGAGTTGAACTCTGAAAAAAAGAAAACAACAATGTTTATGACACAAAATTTAATGTTTGCTTCTGACAACATTGCATTTTATTGAGCATCCAAATACATAAAGGTATATATATATATATATACAAAAAATAACATAAATACATATAAAGTTTAATATATATTAAAGTATATATACTAAATAAATCACATTTGACACACACGGGCGCACAAATACAAATATACATAAGCACAGCTAACAATTAAATACATTTTACAAATCGCTTTGAACTTGAAATTACATTTAACATATAGTAAAATATATATATTATCGATATCATTAAGTAGCAAATTATTATGAAGATTTTCTGTTGGCTTTAAGGATTCAGTTGATGAGTCTTATGCAGTAGTCCATAAAATATGGAATCTGTGTCCTGTTGCAACTGCCGTGGATTACCATCCTCAACAATACGGCCCTGCTCCAGCACAATAATACGCTCATAATCCAGTATGGTGCTCAGACGATGCTGCAATATACACGAAAAAAAAAAAACACAAGTTAATAAATAATACAACTTCAAGTAGCTGCAACTGAAACGGAAATCACTTCAACTACAACTCTGTCTCTCTCTTTCTCTTTCACTTACAGCAATGGTTATAATTGTGCGTCCATGGAAGGCTTTATCCGCCGCCCTTAGCAGCGCCCGCTCTGTGCTGCTGTCCAGCGTACTTGTTGCTTCATCCAGAACCAGGCAAACGGAGCCACGCAGTATGGCACGTGCCAGGCAGAGCAATTGACGATGCCCAGCACTGAGACTAAGGCCGCCATCAGTGATTTCAGTATCTGCAAAGGGAAAGGAAAGGAAATGAAGGAAGCAGTACCACCATAAGATATAGTATATATATACAGTCAACTGTAGCTAGTAGCTCAAGGTGCACACATCAAATACTTGTATAATAAAATGCTCTTTTTAGTGCGTAATTAAAGTTGTATTTAATAAGCGTAACGCCAGCTAAACTTCATCTTAAGCTCCAGCTCGGAGAGCTTGCTCCTTGGCCAAGCACGCATTTTACGCCTTAACAAGGCGTATTAACCCAGGCACTAAGGAGGCTAAGGTCAGTAGTAGTAGTACTACGTGATTCAAGGGCGTGGCATGTGTACATAGCGTATGTTTACCAGAATACTGAGAGGGGGGGGGGTAATTTTAGTGATTAAACCGATTGCTTAGTAAATACGCAAAGGGAATGAAGCTATAGCTCTAATTGAATCAATTCAAGCTGAAGGACTTTTAATTTGCTAAAGAGCAATTAAAGCGCACTTGTACTACTATATACATATATAGAATGTCAAGATCCTGGACAAGTTTTGCTAACATTGGACCAAGATTGACTAGATTTTGGCTGCTGAAATAGAAGAATTTTAAACAGATTACGGCACAATAGTTATAGGACAATTGAATGTTAAAGTTGCTCAAATCTCTGGTAAAATATAATCAACACATTGTATTTTAAAATGTTATAAATAGTCATAAAACTACCCAATAGTACAGCAACCCCTATAATACCAATATGTTGCATTTAGCCAGGTTATTAGGTTCGGCGGCTTCATTTTGCCTAGTAGCCCGTTGTAATAATAGTCAGGTTGTTAAATCTAATATTATCATTTTTTCTTAAACATATCATTATATATTTTCAAGCATTTTCATAATAATGGAATACATTAATATAATATATATATTCCATTAGTTATTGACTTGATTTTACGTTTAATAATCGATATACTAAGTTCATTGGCTCGGAATAAGAGCTGCTCAAATTAAATGTTAAACGTAATAATGATATAAAGACAAAATTGTTTATCAAATATGATAAAACTACCTAATAGTATAGCAAATCCTATAATATCAATATGTTGCCCTTATTCAGGTAATTAAATCCCAATTTTCCAAATTTCTTGTAATATATCATATGTTTTAAGCCATTCTAAGACTTATTGAATAAAAGCAAATTTTCATTAGCCCTTGACTTGATTTTACGTTTAAAAATCGATATATCATACTATAGAAATTTTTTACTATGATATAAAATGCTGATAGCATTGGCTGCCCATTTTATACATTCACTTATCGTTAACTTTGGCTTCTTTATATGCAAAACGGTTTAAATGCTTGAGCTGCATATAGTTTATGAATTTGAATGCATGAAAGCGATCAATCAACAGCTGCTGCTACAGTGAACTCTGGCATGGGAAGAACATATTCAATGGCAATTAAGCGTCAGTTATTAGACTAGACTAACTGGCAGTTAGTTAGTCTGTCTCTTTACCTCTTTTCCCCTGTCTGTGCTTCCCTTGGAGTGCGGCTAATCAAGTTGGATATACGCAAATACTATATATGTACAGATATACTATATGTATGTTTATATACATATATGTTTGTAGTCCTGGCATCTGCCACATCTGAGCCAATCAGCGCAAAAAATCAAACATGCACGAACATGGATTTTTTTGTTGGGGATTTTTTACTGCTATTTGTGTGTTTGTTTGTTTGATTCTTTCTTTTTTTGCCAGCAAACATCAAACAGACAAGTTGACTAGAGAGCAACAAACCAGAGTTGGTTTGAGAAGCTCAAGTGGAAGCGGGGAAGCGGGGAAGTACATAAATGCTGGCAAGCCAAACGTTATGTTTGCTGCCAAAAATAAACATGATTTTTTCATACGGCCAAGCCGAGAGAATGCCAGTCATCCAAAGACCTGCAGCATCCCCAAAAAGGGAAAAAAAACAATCTGACAGTTCAGTTCAACTAAAATAGGAACAACTACAAAAACAATAAACAATAAACAAAAAAAAAACACAAACAATTGCATTGTAATCGTCTATACGGTTTATATTTACCAAGACCCAGTGGCAACTGCACATTGACAAACTCCTTGAGCTGCGCCAATTCGAGACAATTCCACAATTGCAAATCGGAATAATAGCCCAATGGATCCAGATTTTCACGTATTGTTGCATTGAACAAATGCACATCCTGTGGTATTATCGATAATCTTGTGCGCAATTCATCGACACGTATACGCTCAATGTCCACATCATCGATATGTATACATCCACTTGTCGTTTCCAATACACCAAACAGGGATAATGCCAACGATGATTTACCACTGCCCGTGCGGCCACAGATGCCAATCTGTGAAGTAAAAGAACTCGGCATAAATATCTTTGCATTACATAAACAGCTTATACGTAAAGAGAGCAAGAGAAAGTGAAAGAGAAAGAGAGACAGTGGTAGAAAGCGGAAAAGCTACAGACTTATTTTTAAATTTGCAATTGAAATATGCGTATGAATAAAGTAAAGCTTACAGCTTTCGTATACCCTCAAGATTTTCCCTTATACATATACACACATACAAGGTATGCCAGACAGATTATTATAATGCATTCAAATCGAGTAAATATGACTAGGTCAGAGTATTTTGTATAACCAATTATGAGCTAGTTTAAAGTATAAACTCTTCTCTTAAATATATTTATAAAATGATTCATAACTAACTATAAGTCTACACCTTACAATTCGTTTTTAGTTCATTCATAATTGTTACATTTAATTGTATTTGATAAATAAATTAAATGCTACATTTAATAATACCTTAATATGTATTTTAAGTTCATTCAAAATTGTATGTCAACACTTGATTTATATTAATTTTTGTTACATAAATAATAGCAGGTTGCAATTCGTAGATAAGCTAATAATTAAATCTAGTTTAAACATTCATAAATAAATTTCAATTGCAGAATTTTAAGCGTATACATTTTAAGCGTATGCTAACTTTAATAATACCTTACAATTGTTTAATACTTAATTTATAATAATTTACATAAATTACAGCAGTAATGTTACTTCATTTTTATTGCAATAGATAAAATCTAGTTCAAACATTAATTTTATTTTAATTACATAATTTGTATGCTATATATTTTACTTAATTTAATAGTACCTTGAAATATGTTTTAAGTTTATTTATAATTGTATATTGATTCTTAATTTATAATTAATTTTGATGTTGCATAAATTATAGAAAGAAAACTATTTCACTGGGTTTGTAATTCGAATACGTGGATTAAAGCTCAAAGTAAAATCTAGTTTAAACCGACATAAATATATACATTTAATTTACAGAATTTAAATATTATGCTAAATTTAGTAAATATTTTAAACATTACTTAACCATTAAATGTAAACAAATAACATACATATGTGTAGCAAAAAATAACCTAAACTAATACACACAAAATATCATAAGTTACGTTGTCTTAAATTTAATTGATGTGCCATAAATATATAATAAATTTAACATTTATGTGCATTTTATTTACAACAATTATTCACCTTTTATTTGGGCAATTCGACCGACTGAATATTTCCGTGCATATTTTCACAATCAGAAGCCAAAGGCAAACAGAAAGCGGAAACATGGAATACAAACTATAACTCCAACTATAAATTGAGTATTATTTAAACAATTTTTTTATTACTGCGAATATCTAATTGTTGTGTATATATATATATATTTGACATTTCTGTTGAATGTTGGACAACTTTTAATTGTTTATGTGTTTGTACATAGAAATAAATAATCTGTACACTTTTGCGCTTGTCCACAAATTATATTACAATGCATAAATATGACACTGTGTTTGAAAAATTTGTTTTCATTTCACTTTTTTTTTTGTTTTTGTTAAACGAAAGAACAAAAATTCCAAACTTTTTATTTACAATTACTTTCGTATATATATTGTAAATTATTTGTTTATAACAAGAGCATGCAATTGCTCTAACAAAAAGAGTTTTTAGAGTGACAATAAAACTCGCTGTGATATACCAAATAGGAAAAACATATTTTATGAAACCAATGTAAATTATACCATTTACTGCGACTATTAGTATACCCTACATGTTCTCATTTACAGGGCATTCAAAATTAACTTTTCTTGTGGTTTTTTTCAGACATTGTTCTGTGTACATTGCTCCAAATCATAATAGAGCCCAATATAGTTCTATGTGTATGCACATTGTATCGAAAATATATGTACATATATCATTTTACTCAGTCAATTATTGAATTTTAATGCCCTTTGGTCGAAACGAGACTTGGTTGACTTTGATTTTCCAAAGTGCAATAGAAGCCGCAATCTTCCTCCGCCTTCAACTCTATCATCTCCTCCGTTTCCGTTTCAACTTTTGCCCATGTCGTTGCAATTTCATTTGGAAAACTTGGATTTTTGCTACAATTTAAATTTATTGCCCAGGTCCCAAAAATTGCTGTCAGCTTATAGAGCAAACACCAGAGCGTGCATTGAACCCGTGAATCCTTTGAAAACGGCAGACGGACAGACAGACATAGCCTTAATAGTCGCATCCAACTCACCCTTTGACCTGCTGGTATATTCAAGTTCAGGTGACTGATAACGTTGCGCCTTTGTCCTTCATAACGCAGGCTGACATTTTCAAAGCTAATGTCGCCGCGCTGTGGCCACGATATTGGAACGCTTTGGTCTGTGTTGAAGATAAAATGCAAATAATGTGGGATTTAGTTAAAAAACAATTTGACAAAAAATACAACATAAAAACAAAAAAACGAATCTAAAAACCAATTCAACATAGCGTGTAAATTGTGTCCGACTCATACCCGGGCAACCGTCAAATGAATTCTATTTTCTATTTTGTTTTCATGCGGTTCTTTTTTTTTTTTACCATCTACCACATTATTATTATATTTTCTTTTATTTTTTTCGTTAAGTATAAAGAATTAAAAGCAGCTAAGCAAAAACTGATGAGGGCAACAGACATAACAAACAGTTTTGTTCGCAAAACCCCACAAAAAGATCATGAAAAGGGTTCGAGAGGCCAACTTTCGATAAGAACCTACCACATACTCCTCGTGGATAGTGCTACCCACATAATACTAGGTTCTAAATATTCAGCTAACATAAAAGTATTTGAAATTTGACTTCTATTTTTGGTAATTAGGGCATTCATAAAGCTTTACTGTAAATGTAAACTGTGTTCTACGGATTAATTTTTGTCAAAGGCTTGTAATTATATTGACTATATGTATACATATACATATATAGTATATATTTATCTTGTAAACTAACAAATTTTAATGCATTTATATTATTTAAATACTTTTGTATTATATTTTTACTATCCTAAGCAAATTAACTTTCAAACTAACATAGTTTCATTTAATTAAATTCTAGCAATTTCATAGCATTGAAAGCATTGAAACTAAGTTAACCTTAACGTTTTTTTTTTTTTTTTTAAGTTTGGTTTTAGTGCATAAATTATTCGTGGCAACTTTGCAGACTATCGACTAACTTGAGCGCGCAACTGCACTAAATCAATTGGCAATCAATGGACCCTATCAAGTGCCTGGCACACAATTATCACTTCACACCTTGGGAGACACCTAGAGATGCTACTGTAAAACAGATTCAGGCACTCACAGTTTTTGCGACGCCTTTCCGGCTCATTAGATATCGCGACCTTATCGTCAAGTGCCACCTTTATACTCTTATCATTAAGCATCTTTGCCGTCTCTGTCACTCTCTCTGCTCCTGTCAGCGTCTGTCCTGGTGACTCGGTATGCTGCAAGTTGTTAACAACTGATGCTGGAAGCAAGTTTAAGTGATTGCCATTGCTGTTGCCGGCTGCATTGCCTGCATTTAATTTATCAGCCTGAAGAGCTGCTGCAGCAGCTCCATTGCTCGCCTCAGTCTCCGTCTCAGCCAGAGTTTGAGCTGCATCTTTGCCAGTTTCTTCAACATCAACGACAGCTGACGTTGCGCCTGGGTAAACTTTGTCAACGTTACTCGAGCAGCACGACCTATCGACTTCATTCCTGACGTTATGTTGCTCCTTTAGTTGCTGTTGCTGCTCCTGCTCAGTATCTTGTTGAGCATAGTATGCAATGCGTTCGACGGAGCCCGCATACATCTCCATATCGGCCAAAAGTTTTACAACCCAATTAAGGTAAATCGGCACCAGCAACGTATAGTTTATGGCCAAGCCGACCAGTGAGGGTGTTGGACTCAGAGTTGCCGTCAACAACAGTAGATCCTTGCTCCTGCTGCCTCCCTTATTGATGGCATACATTCCTCCTTCGACTATTGACTCCTTCTCCTTGGCGTAGCTGCTGCAACTGAGGCTGGCTATTGTCAGGGCTGTTACAATGGCCACAAAAACAACGCAACCGCCCAGGTAATCCTGCAATAAAAAAGAGCAAGAGTAACATTTAGAAAGTGCACTGTGAGAAATTTAAATGCAGTACATATAATTAATTTTAATAGATTTCTTTTATCATAATCTTCTATGAATTCTCAATTTATAGAACTGCTAATAGATTGATATTTAAATTATTTTTTTAATGTCTTTGTATCAAAATCTTGAGACTATTGATTAGATATACATTATAACATACTGATTCTACAGTTTTTAGACTTTGAGAAGATTGTACAGATAAATATACAAAGCTGACTATTTTCCATCTATAATATTCCAAGGATATATATATTTTCATTTATATATTTGAAGCCATCTCTGAACATATATTGAATTTTGATTATCAATAATTTTGTTTCAATTTGCTATAATTTCATATTATATTTACAGTGTGTTCGATAGAATATCAAGCAGCGCTTCATGATGAGAGCTTGTTAGTGTTGATATTTTTTGGTAGATCTTTTTCCACATGACTTTTTAATCAGCCTCCAGTGTGTCCACCTCCAATGTATCTGTGTGTATGCGTGGGTGTGTGCGTGAGTGTGTGCGTGAGTGTGTGCGTGCGTGTTTGGTTTTGGTCTTTTCCGGCTTGGTTATTTTTTTCCAGTTTGTTTTTTGTTTGGCTCAGATTCGTCAGTGCAGACCCATGCCTCGTGCAAAAACTGACAAAAACTTTTTACTCTCTTTCATCTTAATGAAAGTTTTAAAGGGGGTGTGGCCAGTGGATTGCAAGGGGAAGGGGGCCACAGAGTGGGCGGGTTAACTGCCAAACCACAATTGAAAAGTTTTTGTTTGCTATTTTGTGGGCTGAGAAGATAGCAGTTCGCTCAGCTCTCTCAATGTTTCTCTTGCTCTCTCTTTCGGTTGCTCTCTATGGTTAGGTTAAATTGGGAACGCGGAGTTTGAGGTTGATTGCAAGACCAACTTACTCTCTTTACCCCTCTCCCACTTGTTCTCTCTCACACTCGCTGTCTGCCTTTCTCTTTCTATCTCTCTGCGTAAAGCTCACAGTTATGCATATACATATATAAGCCTTTGCTTGTTAGAACATTGGACCACCAAAAGCTGTTGCATTTGATGCTGCCAAGCTCTTCTTTGACTATCAGAAGAGCATGTGTATAGATGGAAGTATGTGTGTGTAGGTATGTGTGTAGGTGAGTTTGTAGTTGTGCTTTATGTGAAAGTGTATGTGCATATAATGGTTGTTTTAGTTTTCAAGTGCGTTTAGTTTTAGTTAGTTAGTTTGATAGTCTAACGATTTGTGCAGTCAATTTGCGCTCTAATTAGGAAACAATGGATAGACACGGAGTGCAAAAACTATAGCCTATATATCATATAGATTAACTAAATCAAGGATCTTTAATTTACCTATATCATTATCTAAGATTCTTTCGATTCTTCTTCTTTTGGCGTGTACTCCAAAATCATCTATGTCTACTTCAAAAGCGAACCCACAGTTCAGCTTACAAATCAACATTTAATATGATCTTATGATTATACAATATATATACTATATTCACTGTAAATATACACTAATAATACAGTCATTGAATCCATATCCATCTAATGTTTCCACACACATTGCAAATGCCACAATTGTAGTCGACGTCAACACAATGTGTTGCAAATTTGTGCACCATCAATGGATATTTAAAATCCATAACAGACATTCGAACACTGCTAACTATGCCCTGTAAACACCCCCAACGGAGAGAGAGAGAGAGAGAGAGAGAGAGAGACCAAGAAAAAGAGAAAGAGAAACAGCTCCACAGACAGACAAAGAGCTACAGAGATGCAGATAGCAAGTATATATACATTTAGTCGAAGGCAAGTTGGTTCGATTGCCCATGTGTTGTAGGAGTGACCCCAAAGGGATAAGTTGCATCACCTGAACTAACAATAACAGCAACTATTTCTGTTGAATAAAAGTAACAGACTATAATATACTCTGTAGACTCAATTATTGTGCTATAAGCTTAAATATTTAGATTTTAAGTAAGTAATAGATAAGCTATTTTAGCTATACTAATCTAGGAAAGTGTACAAAAACTATGTATTGCTACAAGATTATAAATATTCTCATTATAAGTCTAAGAAAATTTTAAATATGTTAAATCAAAAGGTTCTTGAACATCGTTAAATCAAAAGGTTCTTAAAATTCGTAAAGATATGTGATACACTAATAGAGTATAAATATTATACATATTAGAAAATGTTTAAACCAAGGATTAACCGTCGAATTGAAGATCGAAACTGATATCGGAATACTATTTTTATTCAGTTTCATTTCCTAGTTTAAACCAAAGGTTTTAATCATAGAAAATATACAGCTATGTAGCATTACAACAATAAATAATTCTCTTAATTTATTTAATTTTTGTATACATATTAATCTAATATTTTCTATACATATTATTTAAAAATGTTCTATGCTATATCTTTTTAACAGTTTGCTTTAAATACACAATATAAACAATTCACTATGTACACTGTATATAACAAATACTGATGCATATTTCCTCTTAGAGATATGCAAATTGTATTTAAACCAAACGATATCTATATAGAGTTAAGTATGTGATTAGAAATCAAATGTGCATAGTTGGCATATTGACCAACACGACCTCAACATACACATAAATACACACAAATACAGACAGAGCTAGAACGATGGAGCTTGTACTCAAAGGACTTACCAAGGATATGCCCAGCCAGCGATTACTGGTATTCAATATGGTAAATGCAATTGTATTCGCCTCGAGACGTTTGAACAGGATCTCTGTGAAACGTGCCTGCTGATTGTATGCACGTATTGTGGTCACACCCTGTATTGTTTCCGACAGATGTGATATAACCGGTGAATTTGTTGAATTATCAATGCGTTGCAATTCACTGAAACCAAACAGAAAATTAGATATAATTCTTACAAAACTCATAGCTAAACAATAGTAAAACAATGCAAATCTTAAAAGCTCTAACTAATTTATACAATTAATTTAAATTCTTTAAAATTCTTGTATATACTTTCCATAATTTTGGCATTTTTTAGCAGACAGACAGCGTAAGCAACTAAGTTCTTAGTCTAGAGATTTATATTTTTTATTAAAACATTAAAGTCTTAGATATAGTTTGTCGCTCTATAAAATCCAGAGATTTCTATAAACAACAATATTTGTATATTTGCTGTGTTGCATTACATTCGCAAAATATTTTATACAAATTTACTTTCTATGTATAAACCCAACTAATGATCCACTACAATTGTTTGTCAAGTTCAAAACTTGATAAGTAACATTACTTCTACAAAGAGTATTATGA
>JBANCZ010002856.1:0-14326 GCA_037040025.1 Sphaerogastrella javana
GACATAATCATACAACCAGTTACCAGACTGTAGATAGGTCAAAGTTAAACTAACTGTGGAAGACCCAACGGTTGATGTTGCCGTTGCTGTTGCTGTTGCCGTTGATGTTGCTGCTGCTGTTGCTGTTGTTGTGGTGGTTTGCTGTTGTTGCTGCCATTGTTTGTTGGGGTTCCTATCCCACTCCATAATCAGCACTTTAATTGCACGTATTTTTGGGTAATTTCATTTTACCACATGCAGTTAGTTTATCATCACTTGAAAATGTTGCAATAAACTGCCATAAAGATGCCTTAAGTTGGCCATAAATAGGTTTAAAACTTGAAAACTTCAAATATATTCTATTTAAGTCAAATTGTTGGCAGAATCTTTTCAATATTTATGGCCACATATTATTATTAACTATAACATATATGTACGTATAACTCTCTGAACTCAGCACAAACTAGTTTGGTAGACAAAACTAAGGAATATTGTTGCTGTATCTTGTTTTTGTTTACCCTACGCAATTTTCTTTACTCACTTGCAGTTTTAGATGTAGGACAAACGATACAGTCGAGTGTACAGCCTCAGTCAGTCCGACTACACCTAGTTCTGTAATGGTCTATGACGAACACATGCCACGCTAGATTCACATTTTCTACATGCTTATCACCCACTACATCAGTTATCAGTCATGTTTGAATAAGTTTTATGTGTCTTTAACGACCATTATGAAATTTGCGGCATCGTTTTATAAAACGATTATCTACGCATCTCTCAGATGAGTATATCTAATATATACAAATTATAACTAGCGGAAGGCCTTAATCCACATTTTCAAGAGCAAAGGGGATTTCGAAGCTGACAATTAAAATTCTCAGATTCATCTAATGAATGATTTTCTTTTGAATTTCGCTAATTTCTTCTCATAATCACTAATGAGACCCAAAAATGCTTCATTGCAATGAGAGAAATAATTTCATTCGTTGCAGAAATATTGTAAGACACAATTTGGCGCAGATGCATGAATGTAATTTATAATCAAGACAAATGAATATAGATTGCAATTTAACTGCACGCTGTGAGTGTTGTGTGAGTATGCCTATGAATAGCATATACTTTTTGAATACGGGTGCATACATATTCGTATGCTTTGCAACTACTTTCCTTGGCTTGTTCTGGCTTCTCTTGCCAACTTCCATTATCTGAGCCAAGTTAAATATTGTGCTGCACAGCTCTTAAGTTTATGCTCTGGCTCCGGGTGTGGTGGGGTGGCAAATGGAGCAACTTTTGCCTCAGCCACTGCTATTGCAGCAACAATTTTCTTTTTGTTAATTAAACGCAATTCTATTTATTAGTGTTGTGCAGCTCCTTGAGTGTGTGTGTGTGTGTGTGTGTGTGAGTAGAACTAACACAGATACAGCTCGACTCTGAGATAAAGACAGAGGTCCAGAGCAGAGAGTTGCAACAACAGTGACTAAGCTAGGCCAGGCTTAGATAGCTCTCTGTGCTATATAATTGGCGAAAATTATTTAATTATTATAAAGTGCAGCAGCAACACTGCGCCCACTGCACGGAAAGTCATTCTCATTCATAGACAGCGACTGCGACTGAGACTCTATATAGCTATATAGCTGCTGCTTCTGAGTGTCACAGTCTCAGTAACAGCAGCAACAACAACAACAACAGCAGCAACAACAACAACAACAGCAGCAGCAAAAACAGTTGGGATTCTCAGTTCTCGACTTGGGTAAACTTGACTTGTTTTCTTGCCTCGAGTTTTGTTTTTATTTCATTCATTTGTTTGCCGTCTTTAGCTGCAAAAGTTTTACTGTCAGTTTATAACTGTCTATAGCTGTTGCAGCTACAGCCACTGCCACAGATAGAGAGCTAAAGTTGCAACAACAACAGCAACAAGAACTGCAATAACTACAACAACAACTACAACTATTGCTGTTTATTTGGCTGTAATTTCTAGCTAGTATTGTTGCATTTCCAATGCCATAATTAGACTAAATCTAATTTGGAAATCGCACGCTCTGCATATGCAAACACAAACCACAAAAAAATCCAAAAAAATCCAAAAAAAATAGACAAAAAAAAGGCACAAAAACATTGGACAATGAATGCAGCAGAATTGCAGCAGTTGCAGCTTCGCTGGCTTATATTTAAACAATTTTTTATTTGGGTGATGCAGAGGCAGCTTTTTTGGGGCTTGCCACAATATTTTTACCACCCGCTGAGCCGTTGAGTGCCATGTAATTAATTTGTGGTGCACATTGTTGTTGACAGATGAGATGAGATGTTGTTGCTGCTGCTGATGTTGCTGCTGATGCTGCTGCTGTTTGTTAACTTGATTAATTAAAATGCAGCAGCTTTTAATGGCGCTGGCGACGAGCTGCATAGCATGCACATTTGCCATAAGTTTTGTTATGTGCCAGTTTATCAGCTGCTTATGCAATGCAACAATGTCTTAACTCACACTCATACTCACACTCACACTCACACTCACACTCACACTCACACTCACACTCACACCAATACTCAAACTTAGGCGAGATGTCAGTCAAGCAAAATCGTATATATATAGCAGCATCTGGGAGAGTAGGAAGAGACCCGGGCTGCAGCTAATTGAAGTTCTGTTTAAATTTGTTTGAAGCTATTATGCATAATACACACAAAAAAAAAAAAAAAAACAACAAAAAATGCTATAAAAATAATTGGTGTAATAACAAAGCTGAAAGTAAAGCAAAAACTGCAAATGCTGGGAAAAAAATGGTGAAAAAAAAACAAGCTGGGCAAAAGAAATGTAGTTGATGATGTCTTTTATAAGATGTTGTACTATATTAATATATACATATTTTTGTTCGAAAGAGTTTAATTTGATTCACTGCAGTTATGCAAGAACAACAAATTGAAGCATTGGAACTAACTAAGTTGTACTTCAACTTTATTTAAACTCATTAAAAAGTGTGTAGTGTTGCCGGATCTAGTAAATATAATAAGACTTAAGCGACCATCGAGTTGGAGTTCTTAATTGAACCGAAATCTAGATCTAATAAATGCATATTGCACATCAAAGTAATTGCAAACTTGCGCAAAACTCATTAAATTTCTCCATTAATTCAGTTTGCCAATTATATGAACCATTTAATAGTTGTATATAGAAAATCAATTTCAAGTAATTGTTATAGTCCAAAGCCAATTTTATGGCTAAGCTGTCAAATCCAGCCAAGGCCAACGGAAACGCAAAAGCAACGCTTTAAGCCAAGTTGTTCTATTGCACGCCAAAAGTGGCGTCAGCATCTCAATCTCTCTCTCTCTCTCCCTCTCTCTTCCTCTTTCTATATCTATCTCCACCTCTCAAAAAGGAAGTTTTCGGACGATTGGAAAAACCATTTTCCATAGTTTAATCAAAAGTCGGCTATGTGTTTTAGTCAGGCCATCAACAAAACTGGGGTGCAACAGCAATAGCAGCAGCTGCAACAAAAACATTTTCATTGCCCGTCACTGCCAGTTGTAGTATTATAGTAGTATTATTAGTAGTAGATGTAATAGTAGTAGTAGTAGAAGTATCTGAGGCAATGAAAGTAGCTTAGCGTGTTTGTTGTTTGTTTTTGGGTGTAGAGTTTTTGGGCTCAGGTTAATTTGAAAGCATCTAAGTTTCTGATGTGCCCGGGCAAACTCTGTGGCAGCAGTTTCAAGCGTCTAATACAGCCAAAAGTCGCAGCAAAGTGGGGTAGCATGCGCTGTCTGGCTGACGTTGACTTGTGGCCATGTTTCAGGCAACACACACACACACACACACACGCACGTACTATATACACTGAGCGAAAAAAGAGCACATGCAGTTAGACAGGCAGCGAAGCAGTCAACGTGCCACATGTCATGGGAAACTTTTTGGAGACGACGCGCAGCAGCAGCAACAGCAACAGCAAGAGAAACAAACTTGTGAAATCATGGGAGTGAAATATTTTACTTTGTTCATTGCACATTTATTAATAAAGATTTTTCTTTAGTCGTCCAGCTAAAAATGTTTGCATGCAACAGCCAACAGCAACAGCAACAGCAGCAGCAGCAGCAGCATTGCACTTTAGTTACTGTGGAATTTTTAATTTAATTTATATATTGCATTCAACTCAAGACACGAAAACACAGAGCAGTAGAGTCTCTGTTCTATCTAAAGTATACTATAATCGCGTGTTGCTGTCGTCTACGCAATGTGCAAATAAATTATATGATCTGAAAGATATATATACCATATAAATATATATATATATATACCATAATTCATGCGCAACTGTTTGTATGCTAATACTTGTCTGAGCCACTGTCAGAGTCTTGTATTAACCCTCTTTTGTGTTCAGACAAGAAGACAGGGAGTTGGGTCTGTTTTAGACCTCATGACATTGAACTTTTGACACATTTGGCAGCTGGCTGTCACAGAGCAAGAAATGGGAGCCACTAATAGGTCACCGGGGACTTAGTTGAAGCCAATATAAATGCTTAAATAGTTAATGCCATTGCTGTTGCTTGTTTTACATTTGTTCGAACAGCTCGAGAGACAACACTGTGTTTATTTGAATCTGGCCTTCGTTCGGGCAATGCATAAAAGACTTTAATGGTACATTAACTATAATTGTGCACTAAATAATGTGATTAAGCTGTTTTAAGCATATTATTGAATGATCACACACACACACACGCACACACTTGCAACGCATCATGTGTCACGCCGCAACAATTGAATATTAATTTGTAATTTTTAGCAGCTGATACTTCGAAAGAAAAAAAAATGCTGGCACTCGCTTAAAATTCATACAATAAATAATAACAATTTCAACAAAATGCACATTACCACTCTTTAGTGATTTTTGCTGTATTTTTTCCATTCTGTTATTTTTATTTATACTTTTATGCAATCACTTTCACAATCCATCACAGCGCACAATATACAAATTGAATTTCCAGCGCTAAATACAATTAATCATTGTAATTGATTTGCCCCATTGTTGTTGTCATTGTAAAATATTGGCTGAATGAAAATTATTATTATTATTATTATTATCGATAGCAAAAAAAGGAGGAATAATAATAATAACAAGCATTAATTAACAATTTCATTTTGGCAGTTCATAAGCGGTGGCGCTGCATGTCAGAGATAACATAAATGCTACAACAAAGTGATTAATTTGTTGACCCCCCACACAGTCTCACACTCTCAGGCACTCAGGCACTGAGACACCCATTAAGTGTATTTAAACGTGGCATGAATATGCTTTCAATCATTTTCATCTTCATTCTATGCATGGCAACAGCTCAATCAGCACTTGAGCGCTTTTTAGAGTATGTCCTGCTCTTGGTCCTACGATCCTGGCTAGCTAAACGAGCTCTGCTGTCCACAATCCATTAGAAAAAGTAGCAAAATTATGATTTATTGCACTTGAGCGAAAAACGAACAAAAAATTACTTGAAAAGCCACAAAGTGTGCGCTCCAAAGTATGCAGGTCTTGACCCCGAACCACGCCCGAATCCCTCCTCCTTGGCCTTACACTTGTTACATTTTTTAACTCCCTCAACTCCAAACGAAAACACATTTTCTACGCCAGCTACTCAGAAATTAGTAACAAACAGAAGCCAAAAGTTTGCATCATAAAAGGGCAGCAAAAAAATTGTTACACTTCGAGGAAGGAAAGACTGAAACATATCCTTTAAGCTGAAATTGCATGCAGATCAATTCCATATGATGTAATGGCACATAAAGCATTTAGGTATGCTTAACTTCCTTTTTCAATCCCTCTAATTAGAAATTGTAATGAATTCGTATCGATTTACCTACTTATAAGGAATGACACTTATATCTAAGAATGAGTTTAACACATCTAAGGTATGCAGTAATCCATATACAAAATTTAGTCCACTGAACTCTGGAAATAGCAGAGATCTAACTCTTCATAAATGAATCCCATCGAGTCCCTTGTGTATAGCTCATTAAATCGAAACGCCACAAAGTTATGGCCACCCATTGTATGCATTTTCATAGGGTGCTGGGGCATAATAAAAATGCTAAAGGAAGTCTAAGACTGCTAAGTGCCATGCGAAAAATGTACAATGTGAAACTCTCTAATGGGCCAACTGGGCGGCGACTTATTTATGGTTTCGAAACTTTTTTAGATGCGTTGCGGCACATTGGCTTTTAAATCAAGTATATATGCAACTTACCGTCATCTACCATATACTTAATGGGTATTGTATTGATGATTCGACTGTTGGCTAAGACAAATACACATTGTTCCAATTAATGCTCTATTTATGACAGCCTAAAATACGACAGAGAGAGAGATAGAGTGGGAGGGAGAGAAAAAAATCGACCTTAGCTTTTGGGCACTTTGAGGTCATTGAGGATGACTCAATTATACGCATGAGTAATGTGCGTGTTGCCTTTAGCTACTTATTGCTGGCCGTTTAGTTTTACGCCTAATGAGCACAACAAATTGGGCCAAAGTTTATGGACAGACATAACACAACTCAACATCCCCACCCCCATAGGTTCCCCTCTTCACGGATGTGCAACAGCAGTAGAGCTGCAACATTTATTTGATCAGCTTAGTTCAGTTCAGTTAAGTTAAGTTTGAGGAATATTTACAGTTCAGTCGAAGCTAACAAAATGCCACTTTAGTTAATAACTTTGACCGCAATCCGCAGCAGAACTCACTCAAAGCGCAAGTGTCATTAGCATATGCTTAGCACCAGAACCAAAAGACCTCAAAGAATCAACATCAAAAAGAGGGAAATAACAACCTAAACGTAAACCAAAACCAAACCAAACTAAACCAAATACCGAAACGAAATGAGACGAATTGAAACCAAACCAGTTTAAACCTCAGACGTTTTGCTCTGCGCTTGTCAGTTACGAATTGACAATAGAAAATTAATATGAGCTGCATAGAAATGGGTCAAAAAGTTTCCCATTGATATGGCTAGATGTTTCATTAACACATTGCCAGCTCTTTCTAACTGTATGGTACGCGCTCTTTCTCTGCTTAAATTTTGCATGTACTTAAGCTAAATCGAAGTGCTCAACGGATTTGGCAAAAGTTTGAGTATGTTTGAGTGTGTGTTTATTCACACGGTCTGTTCGCACTCATATTGAGGCTCAGATCGCAGTCTCAAACTTACACTCACACATCCATATAGGCATTAAGCAGAACAGACTAATTAAAGCCAACAAAAGGTGTGAGGAATGCAGCTGGAAATGAGCACGCATTGTTGTAAGTTTGAGTGTGAGTGAGTGTGATTATGAGTGAGTGTGAGTGTGAGTGTGAGTGTAAGTGTGAGTATGTGTGTGTGTGTGTATGTGTATTTGTGAAATTGAATGACTCGACTAAAGTGTTGGGGAAAGGCGCATAATAAACCATAATGACAAAATTACTATATTTAGTATGCTAAAAATCGGTCAAAGTGTCAGTGGGTTGTCGGCAACTGCCTTCATTAGCACCACCAGCAAGATACACACACACACACACACACACACACACTCACACATATCCGCTCTGCCACACACACACACTCTCCGGACTTTTGCTCTCACTTTAGGCTTTGTGACAATAACATGATATTGCAATTTTTGGCATTAACTTCTTTTCACCCATCCACTGTCCGTCTGCCACTCTGTCTCTGACTGCAGACATGGCCAAGATGTTTATTATTATTATTTATTTTTATTTTTTTTTTGGCCAAGCTGATGATCGGCTGAGCAGATGAACAGCTGTACAGCCACAGGCTAGTGTCTAGGCCAGTGCCAATTGCCAACTGGCAAATACCAACTGCTAACTGCTAACTGCCAACTGACAACAAGCAGTGTGCGTGACCAATGCATGAAAATCTCTACAACACGATTTATGAGTCTATTCACTCGGCCTGTTCTTGTTGCTGTTTGTTTTCTAGACAAGCAACTTTCATTTTTGCTGCTGTAGAATATCAATATACAATATACATAAATGCTTGGCCATCAATATGCGTGAAAAAAAACGAGCGTATCGGACACTTGCCATAACTATCCATCCATCTATCCGTCTGCATCTTTCTTTGTCTATAGATCTCTGTATGAATTTCGTTTTTATGGCACTTTATTTAGTCCGCTTTGGGCCACTTGACTCGCACTCATACACTCGCCAAAGCCAAGTCAAGTGATTGCCCTGTTGTTGATGTGGATGTTGCCGTATTGCTGCTGTTGTTGCTGTCGTTTCGTTCTCCAGTGTATTTTGACGCGCAGCAAAGAGCGTGCTCTACGCTGTCTCAAGTGTGGCAATTACAAATGTACACAACAGACCCAACAGACATTCTCACACACCAACAGTAGACACCACACATGCTGAGTGATGCAAGTCAGTTGCAGCAACTGTTGCTTGTTGCCTGTTGATGCTGATGTTGCTGATGATGCTGCTGCTGATGTTGCTGCTGCTGATGTTGCTACTACTTTTGCTATTTTACTGCAGCTTATCGAAACATCATGAATTAACAATTACCTTTCGTTTAAAAGAACTGAAAAGGTCAAGAAAAAATACATATAATTAGTTAACTCTTGGCAAACAAACGACTGCGGTTCTAATTTTACCCAATTTACGCTCTCAAATTAACCTCTGATTGATTAAGAATTAGAACATTGAAATTGATTAAGTTTTTCCTACGCAGCAAACTTTTTTCACATATGATCATCTGTTTGGCGACTGACTATAGTCATAGGAATTAGTAGTCCCTTGTGAAGTAAATACCTTATCGTAACATTCTTCACATTCAAATTTCCTTTAGCAATACATTCAGTGATACATTTGATGTCCCTGTAAAATACAAATGAAATCGGTTTAATTGCACTTGAATTATATATAATATAATTTTACAAATGTATTCGTTATTCAAATTTACAAAATAGCTTTTTAATTGTACTTATATATGAAACTACTAAAGTTAAATGTAGTTTGTGAGAGAATGTTTAAAGTAATGTCAATCACTGATCGATTTGGTTTAGTGAAATGAACTAAAATAAAATAAATTTGTAATAAATTTATAAAAATACATTGTTATATTATAATAGATTTCTCTCTACCCATACAACGTCCAATATAATTATTAATAGGCTAATCCAAAGTCAATAAATTGTAAAAAAAAATCTGTTCTACCCATTATAAAAAAAACAATTTTTAGTTGCAAGGAGCGCGAGAATAACTGCTCCGTTTGAAGCAAATCTTTAAATTGGAAATCCAAGTAGGCAGCTGAGAAAGAAATACACAGCAAAAACAACGGCAGCAATACGCTGATACGGTTCTCTTTTTTTCCTCTTACTTTACTTTTTTTTTTGGTAACGTTATAAAAATTGAAAGCTACGCATTCAGGTGACCCACTTTTGGTCAGCAGCAACAGCAGCAACAACAGCAACGGCAACAGCAACAGCAACAGCAGCAGCATCAGCAGCCGGCAGGCAGCAGCAGCAGCAGCAGCTGCTTGTCTGGCGTGTTTTGGTGTGTGTTGGCCATCGGCATGTTCTGTTCCGTCAGTTATTTGCTTGGACATTTGCCCCAAACTGTCGATGTTCGTCTCCAAGTAACAGCAGCAGCACAAACAACACTGGCAACAACAGCAACAGCAACAGTAACAACAAACAACAACAACAATTTGAACAACAACTGCAGATCAAACTGACATCCAGTTTTTTGTTCTTTCTGTTTGCTGCTTGTTTCTTGTTTTTGTTTTTTATTTTTTACATGTGACGGGTGTTGCTTTTGGACTCTCTTCTTTCATTTTTGGCATGAAATCAATCTCGTTGCCCATTCACATTCCCGTTCGCTTTGTGATTCCGATTCCGATTCGGGTTCAGTTTAGTTCTGTTGCTCATTTTTTGGTCGTTGCTGTTGTTGATGTTGTTGATGTTGTCGATATTCTTGTTTTTGCTTTTGTATTGCTGCCCAATTTGAGCATTGAACAATTTTTTGTCATACTCTTTTTTATTTATTTGGTGTTTTATACCCTGCACCCTGTGCTAATTCAAGTGGATTTAAACGGTATTCAATGTATGTGAAAATTGATTCAGTAAATAGTAGTGAAAGATGTGTTTAGTTTTATAATAAACACAAGTGATTAGCATAAACTATTGGTAAATTAACCTAAATTATTAATAAAATATAAATCCTCATTCGATACATACGCCTAATATGAATAATAATAATTACAAATATTAAGTACAATAAATTTAACAAGAATTTGTAGAAGTGTAATACGAAATCTTACCAGTTTATGGGGTATCACCACAACTGCTTAGAGGGTATCTATGCGTACATTTTCTGTGTGATTTCCACACTTTTCTTCGGCGTGTCTCTGCATGTCGCTGCGTGTCTTTGCACGCGCACCCGCCTGGAATTTTAAATAATACATTTGACGCTTTCATTTTAGCTAAAATGCTGAGGGCAAAATTCAGCAATTTTATTAACGCCTACCTTTTGTGCGTTCCATCAAAACTTGTGCTCTTTCTCTCCTTCTTTCTTTCATTCATTATTTCTTTCTTGCTTTGAGCCAGTCTTAATGTCATCATTAACTTTTGGTCATATTTTCGATTGAACTTCAATTAGATACGCCCACGGCCAGTCGCATTTTCGCAGTTTAGATCTTTTCTTTATCGGCTTTTTGCAACTTTTTCTTTACATTTATCAATAAATTTGTTGCTTCTATTCGAAAGTGTAGCAATTAAAAATTAATTGCCATGATAAACAGCAGTCAGTCCGTGGTCGAGCAATGATTGACGCTCGACGATGGACGCTCGACGATTGACGATGGACGATTGACTATGCACAACTGATGATTGACACGTGCGTTTTGTTGTGATCAGAAATTGGTGGACAAGATTACATTTATGTTTCATTTAGTGCATGTTTAAAACTCATTTTCCACTCTTTCCCTCCCTCTCTCATTGCAGATGCACTCGGTTTCCAGTTGAAATGTTTGGTCTGCCACTCAATTAGCTGCAACTCATTTGGTGAGTAAACAATGAAATTAATTTTCTTATTGCGTGCAATATGGCACAAACAACTCACAACTTACCAGCTTAGTCCGCTGTGAGTGTAATTATTTTTGGTCAGAATTGAAGATTTGCCAAATGTGCGGCAAGCTTCAATCGCTAACAGTAGCTCTGCGCCAAATCTGAACTCATTTATATTTCGGCCAGAACAAGAAGATTAAACAAAACAAACCATTTGTCAAATTCAGAAATGATCCTATTTACGCAGCTTCGATGAATATCAGCGTTGACACGATGTTTGTTATCGATAAACATGCATGGCATAGGGCTGCCAGCTTATACGATTCGGTATTTTTGCTGTAAGTATGGTATGCTGTTAATAGTCCGATAACTTCGTGCACTTATCGATAGGAAGAGCATTAAGCATGGAAATCAATTGTTTCATTTAATGAAATGACGTAAAATGTATTCATGGGTGGATAACTTATTCAAATATCCTTAAAATAAATTGTTCTTTAATTATGCAGAGTCTAATTGCTGCTGAAATATTTAATAAACAGCTTAACTAAGTGCTGCTAAAACTGGCATGTACATATGGTAGCTTAAAGTAAATGTTGTCAATGAATATTCTATATAATATACATATGTATGTATGTACATCATGTACAACATATACAACATGTACAACATATACAACATGTACGGTCCGTTGGCTATTGCTGCAGATTTTGCTTTTAACACATGACAAAATGTATTTATAGCGATAGTTGCAGCCATGGGCAAGTGAATGCTTTATGTACTATCTTTTTATTTTTAGTGAAAAACAGCGAAATTATTTGAAAAATGTCAGAGGCAGTGCTGAAAAAAAAGTAGAGCACAATGCAATAAACACAGCAAGAGCCAATTGCAACAGCATTGTTGTATTAAATCAAAAAATCTGCACTTATTGAGCTTTTAAGCCGCTAAGAGCCCGAGAGCGTCCAATATTTGAGTACCGCACACCAAATGCACCCAAAATAAACGAGTAGCGGATTGAATATGGCATGTGCACATACACATATACAACATATATACATACACACATACATACATGCATACATATAGTACACATGTTAATTTTGAGTTGATTTTACTTTGATGTGACAGCCAAAATAAACACACAAAATTGTAATGATTTTGGCATACGATGTCTCTATGTGAAATACCAAAAACTACATATATTATTTTGCACAGCCAACAAAGGGACTGTATTATTACACACTCACACTCAATCACACTTCAATGTTGGTATTCAGGAAAATAATATGCTTTAAGTAGACATTACTTTACACATTTCCGAGACTAAAAATGTGAATGAGAATGGAGGCAGACTTTTGATGGAATGCCATTAGTTGAGTTTCAAGATATCAATTACAAATTATTTTAAGCAGCTTTCACTAATTGCTATTCAGTTACCATTCAATCGAGCTTTGTACAACAATCTAGGATTAAATATAGATTTTAATTGATGCACAAGCGAAAAGTTTAACTTGGTTTTCAGTATCATTGCTACAATATACGTATATAGATAGATTGGCCTAGTTCTGCGTATACTTTTTTAATCGATTGATTTCTGTCAGTCAATAATTAAGCAATCATAGTAGAAACTTTGATTTCACGCTTGCCATTTCTATCTGCCACAGTTCGAATAGATTTTTAATCAGATTTTTAGAAGAGCCAGTGAGTCCACACACATAAATCATTCCATATAAATGAATGGAATTTTGCATGCATATTTAAGTACTTCTGGTGCAAGAGCTCTCTCTCTCTCTTTCTCTCTCTCTCTTGCTCTATCTCTGTCTATCAATCTCTCTCGCGCTTGATCCATTTCTATAGCTATCTCGCTTTATTGACAGAACACGGAGTAACAAAACAAAAACTTAGGTGGAAAATTCACTAACGAACTGTTGGATTTAGATTTACATATAAAAACTGGCAAAAGAGCCGTTACACACATACACACGTACTCAAACACACACACACACATGGTGAAGTGGTGGAAAAAAAAAACAAATAACTATTCATGCTTTATCGTGGCTATTGTGGCTAATGAAGCTATTAGCGTTAGCTTTGGCCTTGTTATTGACCAGTCAGTGCGCTCATCTGCTCCCACTTTATGCTCCCTGCCTGCCTGTTGTTGTTTTTCCTCTCATTTTTTTCTCTCTTTTTGGTCATTTTATTCATTCGACTGACTGCTACGGGAAATGCCCATTTTCCGCAGTCCCACAACAATAGCAACAACACCATTAAGAGACAGAAAATGAGAGAGAGCGAGTGACAGAGAGAAAGATACAATTTTTTAGTTGATTTGTTTGCTGCAGGAGCGATGGGCCTTGGGTGAGCGGGGAAAATGTGAAAAAAGAGTGGGGAAAAGTTGATGCCAGTTGGTTGATTTCTGTAGCATTTCCGTTGTGTTTCATTTTAATTTTCATACTCGAAGTGCCGAGAGAATGTAAAAACGAACAGCATAAAGAGCCAGCGAAATCAAATGGAATGAAATAAAATAAAATGTTTGACTATTGGCGGAAGTGCGCCATAAGTTTATTTCTTGTGCGCCATTTTGTTTACACATATTTTTCGTACAGTCTGCTTTCAGGCGTTCCAAACACACACACACACACACACACACACACTAGCACTACTACAGCTACAACTGTGGGCATTTAGTTTTGTTGGTTCGACAGTTGGCAGCGAGTTTTGTATTGGGTTTTATGCGCCATAATGTAACGGAAATTGTTCAAGTTTTTAAAGATATAAATATTTAATTCAAATGTCGCAGCTACACAAAACCCATTTCTAGTTTTTCTTTCTCTCTCTCTGTCCCTCCCTTCCTCTCTCTTTTTTATTGTAACTGTTGCTGGCCGTTTGTACAAATTTACTGTTTGAACTTTGAACAGAATCCGAGCAGCCACCACCCGCACCATGGACTCCATTTTAGCCACTGA
This sequence comes from Sphaerogastrella javana, assembly GCA_037040025.1. Taxonomy (NCBI): domain Eukaryota; kingdom Metazoa; phylum Arthropoda; class Insecta; order Diptera; family Drosophilidae; genus Sphaerogastrella; species Sphaerogastrella javana. The sequence goes on from JBANCZ010002856.1 coordinate 13,972, forward strand.
GCTCATGCCCAGGCTCGAGCAGCTGCCATGCAGCCATTAATATTTTTCAACTATTTGCATAAATTAATGTGCGCACAAAATGTTGCCAAAATATGCTCCCACTTACGACCTACTGGCCCACAGTCACACCCCCATCCTCATCACTTCCCACATCCCCATCCACATCTCCATCCACATCCCCATCCACCACCACCTCCAGCAGACTCTGTTAACATATTGCGGATGGGATGGCTGGTTACTGCTTGAGTGGTTCCTTCTGTACGTGTGTGTTTTTTTTTTTTTTTTTTGATGTGATACATCCCGGAAGGAAATCTTCAAAAGATACCCACTACTCCAGTAGATGGGCATGCACGAT
>JBANCZ010002857.1:0-14322 GCA_037040025.1 Sphaerogastrella javana
CTCCTATGCTTTGCTGCTCTGCGTAAGTTTGGAAGCTTTTCTTTCGTTGTTTTTTGTTCTCTTCTTATGCAAGCAGTAGCTGCAAAATGGCAACGTCTAACAAAATGGCGTATTTGTCTTACCTGCAAATGAATTTCGGCCGTAGTTTTAATTGCACGCACTGTAGTTAATGCTGCTGCATCAATATTGTAATTATTGCTACTGTTGTTTTTGTAGTTGTAGCTGTAGTTGTAGTTGTTGCTGCTGCTTTTTCACTTGTAGCGCGACGGCAAAAAATGCACTGTACAGTGGGTATGGTACGACTGTGCGCGTTGTCGTTGCGACTTGAATGCGACTGCTAATATTATTAATAAAATATATTTCACTTCCGAACGCTTCTGTGCGCGAGAGTCAACTGCAAAGTTACGATCGAAACTTCAGCTTGATGGGTTTAACAGCTGCCTGTATTGAAACACACACACACTCACACACTCCACACACATACACTGAGCATAACATGAAACAGCTTCTGCTGCTGCAGACGCCGCCGCCGCTGCTGCTGCTGCTGCTCGCCTTTAATTGTCTCGCTCTCGCTCTCTTACTCTCTAACTCGCACTCTCTATCTCTCTCTCTCTCTCTCTCTCTCTCTTTGTTGCTCTGCTGTTGTCTCTCTTTCGCACAATTGAGCGCAGAAACAAGTTTGAGCGCGCGCAAAGCAAGCTGATTGGACGAGCCCAATCGCTCTCTCGCTCTCTGCCTGCCTTTGCGTGAGTGTATGAGTGCATGTGAGTGTGTATGAGTGTTTGTGTGAGTGAGTGAGTGAGTGAGCAAGCGCCTTGAGCAGGTGAGTTGCGCGCATTGAGCGCTCAGCGCACAGTGGGGCGTTACGTGCGTGCCTGTGTTTGCTTGCTGTTAATTAAGCCTAAATGCGCCCACGCCCCAAAAAACAACAACAACAACAAGAAGAACAACAACAAAAGCAGCAGCAGCAGCAACATAAAGCTTAACGTTTTAATTAAGCTGCAGAAGCGCAGTAGCTACTCCGCATATGATAAAGCTTTAGCCTTAGCTTTCGCTCTTGCTCTTTCTATCGCTCGCTTTTGCTCTCACTTGCTGTCATTCGCTCTCTCTCTCTCTCTCTCGCTCTCACTCGCCTTGCCTTGGCCCAGGGCTGCGTATGTGCCTATTGGTGTCTCTGTCTAGCTGCATTGCGCTGTCATCTAGCTGCTGTGCAACGCAGACAACTTTCTTTTACACACACACACACACATGCATAGCGACAGTGACTCCGTGTGTGTGTGTGTGTGTGTGTGCAGTGGGCGTTGCTTTGTGGCGCTGTGGGGCGGCCAATGGCAGCGGCGTTTGCGTCGCTGCTGGCGCTCAGCTGTCAGAGTTTTGTTGCCTGCCCTTAACCCGTTTGCTACGTCTGTATGCCAGTGTTTGTGTGTGTGTGTATGTGTGTGTTGTATGCGAGTGTGTGCGTGTTCATGCTGAACACCAGTGGCAGCAGCGCAAGCAGCCGTATTACGCATACGCCGCGTTGCTCTGCTAAACGAGGCAGCGGCTCCATTTTGCGTGCGTGTGTGAGTGTGTGTGTGTCTGTGTATACACACATTGCCATGGGAAACTTAACGAGGAAAAAATACATTTTGCCTGTTAACGCTGTGTGGCCTCAACAGAAACAACAACAACAACAACAAATACAACATGAAGCAATGCAGCAAAACACAGCAGAAAAAAATTGAAGAGTGGAATCAGCAGCAGAGCTAGAAGCGGGGTAAAAGAGATAAAGCTAGAGCAGTGAAGACATACAGAAAATAAACAACAACAACAACAACAACAGCAGCAACAACAACAACAAATAAAATTTTGTAATGCGCCGCCACACAAAGGGTCGAACTTATATTTATTGTCTGTTTATCTCTCTGTTTCGTTTGTGTCTCTGTATCCCCCTCTCTCTCTCTTTCTCACTCTCTCAATGTCTCTTCTTCGCTCTCTATCTTTTTCTCTGTATCTCAAACTGTTTGCCTTTCATTTTCTGGCTTTGCTGCGCATCTTTTGGTCAATGAAACAAACGCTTCATTCACAAATATCCATAAGTATATACGATATTTGTCTATAGGCAAACAGTAACAACAACAACAAAAACAACAACAACAACAACAACAACATTGACAACAACAAATAATTTTGTTAATTTTACACAACTCTGCAGCCTTTTGTTATTTTAATTAAGTGGCCCCAAAAAGGATTGCCTCGCTCATTGCGGCCTGTACCGAAAATGTAAGATGCGGGTATGCATGGTATCTGGACAAGTAAAAAAGTCTATGGGTTGACTCAATTTATATGGTTATAGTTGTAGGATAATGTTTGAATATATTATATAGTAGAGTAAAGAGAAAGAAGAAAAAGAAGACGAAATGGAAGAGAAAGACGAGGAATAAGACGAATAAGAGAGATGAGGAGTTCTCTTTAAAATAAAGAGGGACGAAAGAGTAATTAATTTAATATATATATCTTTACCTACATATTATATATATATCTTTACCTTTATTATACAAAGGTGTACTTCGAAGAATCTATCTGTTGTCAAGAATCTATCTGAATTCTTAGTATAATGTTAATATATTTTTCTTTGGCACAATTTGTTTATTTGCTAAAAGTTGAAATATAACAAATATATATATTTAATTTACCCCCCATTGATACCCAAACATTACAAAGAATCATGTCAGAAAATTTTACGAATATAACACAATGAATACCCAAGATATATAACAAACTAACTTCGGAGCCTTCTTCCAAGATCAAATAGTCGATCGGTCGACAGCGCACGACTGCAGTCTTGCATTTTGAAGCGTTTCGCAGCATTTTAATTAAGTTTTCGCTTTGTGGAGCTGCCAAATTGACATGAAGCATCAATAAAGTTGAACGAAACGGGGAAAAAAATGAGGAAAAAAAAACGAATCCGAAAATAAAAAATTCGAAATATAAAAAATTGTTTCTCCTTGTGAGGTTTTTCGATCTTGTATACATCTCAGTTGAAGGCACTTCAATTTGAGGCTTGATGACTTTATTCGACGCTTTAAGGCATTTGCTATATATAAGGATATGTAGATATATATCTCTATATATTATTTGCATATATCCAATCAAGCGGACTTGCCTTTTACAGCAAGTGCAGAGGCTCGCACATAAAAATTATAAAATGTGACAGCTGTTGAGGTTTTTAATAAAGATACGCTCTATATAATAACGATATACGATATGATACGTTTAAACTTGATGATGATGAGGGTTATTTTGGATAAACAGCCAGATTTCAGACTTTATATGGCTAGATTTGGCTGAAAAGTCCCTATGATCTATATAAACTTTAGAATGTGGGCTTTAATGGAGTAATAATATAATGAGGCATCATATTCATAGCCTATAACTTGTCTTGTGGTAGATATGATCCATATAGGGCTCTATCTATATGTTCGAAAAGTTAACCAACTATATATAACCTCCTTCTACCCTATGCTGTAAAAATCCCAATTCTGTATATAAGGTTGAATCATTTTGAGTGAATGAAACTCTAAATATAGTAGACCACCCTTAAACCTTATGACAGCCTTTCTTATATAAACTGTAGACAGACCCAAGCAACTCGGCTTCAGTTCGAGCTATAAAACTGTGATTCATATTCATTTAGATCTATGCTCAAACGCTTTCACATTATATGGTATATGTGTGTGTGCGTTGTTTGTGCCACCGATTGCCACTACAGTTTTGCCACACACACAATTTGCCTACCAAGTTTATGGCAAATTAATAAGCCACGAAAATTCCAAATAAACCATAAATTTTATTAATTTTCAATACATGACTAAAGCCAGACCAAACAAAAACAACATATATTCAAATATTCAAAAACCGATTCATAATAAAAATCTATATATACCTCTGTATACATTTATATATATATCTTTTTGTCTATATTGAATTGTCGCTACAATGACAGCGATTCAGAGATTCAGACATGAAACTAACAACAAAAGACATCGAAGAGCGCAAAAGAGCGACAAAGAGGGAGCAAGACTATGATAAAAAGAGGGAGAGGGTGCTGAAGATTGAAAGAAAAAACTACCGCACCGCACCCAATTATAATAAAAGACAAACGAAATCGATTTCGAATACGAATTTGGTTATGTTTCCAGTATACTTTGATTTTTATGCACGACACCCATTGAAATTAGTTGATGAAGGGCGTTACAGGTTCGTAGGAATAAGTAATGTAGGCAAAAACTGTCGTGGTACAGTTTAAAATGGATGTGTATGTACTGTAAGAGAAGCTATAGATGATTCAAACGTAGAAAAAGGCAGCTTCGTTGATTTGCGCGTCTGTTTCTTGATATAACTTCAAGGATCTTGGGTTCTATAAGACCTGGAGACATCAAACTAGGCGAGGGCCCAACTGAATACCTAACATTAGTACATAAGAGTCGTACGAATCGTCATATATCTATTTGCAATATATAAATCTATAGTAAACTGTAGTGTTTGGATGTGAAAATGACATAAGATCAGTATATAGCTATAGGCTGTGGTGTTAGCTAACTGTCTGTTGTATTCGACTGTTCCTAGAAACCGAACAAAATGAACTGAAAATCGAATTAACATACAAACTAAAATGCATACGAAATGAGTCGAAAGGAACAGAGGAACATTAGATCGATCGATCGATCGTACGATCTATAGCTACGATAGCTTTTTATGTCTATTTCTTATATTCCTTCTCTCCCTCTCACTAGCTCTCTCTCTCTCTCTCTCTCTTTCTCTCTCTCTCTCACTCTCTCTCTGCTTTTGGGCTTATTCAGACATCATACGCTACGCGCTCATTGAGCTGCTCGTTCATTGATGGATCGTGCAACGCTATAACGGCAGCTAACTGTAGAAAATTGGGAGGGTGAGAGAGAGAGGAAAAGTCAATTCTAACGATTTACTAGTCCCCCACAAAATAAGTCAAAATTTATGCAAATGGAATTCACAGCAAACACAGCACAAAACTAAGCAAAATAAATCATGATCTCCCATCTCATTCTCCCTCTATCTGTTTGTCTTTGTCTTTAATGTGTCTCGGTGTGACACCTTGAATGAAGCAGCAGCAGCAGCAGCAGCAGCTGTTGCTGTTGCTGTTGCTGTAGATGCGACAACCCTGGCAACTACCGTGAGGCAATCGTCACCGTCATTCGAAAACTTTGTCATCTTCGTCAGCAGCTGAACACAAAAGTTGTACAATGTATAAAGCAAAAAATTAACTGTAAGTATTTGCGAGAAAGTAGACCGACTTATGAGTACCCTTTCATTCCAACAGCCCTCTAGAAGCACCCTTTGCAAGAGTATTCACTTTGAGAATGATATTCATACGATCCCAGATAATAGTTCGGTTCAACTATTCCAATAGTTTTAAAGGAACTAATCGAATATCATCGCAAATTTATAGACAACATTCATCCTATTTTTGTAAGCTACAGTAGAGGTGTATTATTTTTGAACTTGACATTAAAGTTTCTATAGAATTGGGCCTCTGGAAAGGGTTACCTTGCACAGCAGACATAGTTGTTCTATTAGTAATAAGGACCGATCTGTATGTAAGTTTCTGAATAACCATGATATTATATATGCGGAGATTATAATGTTTTGTAATGCCCTACACGATCAACTAACTGTGATACCTTGTGTTTTTTTGTGAGTGTATCAAATACAATCATCTGCAGCTGTGCGTTGACAACGCACCTCACTGTGGTTGCTGCGGTCCAGTTTCAACATTATATATAAACACATATATATAATATACATGTCTCTATATATAGTATACAGAGACACTTAAGATCTCTACGGTTGTCTCGCCCACGTCGTCCCATCTCGCTCTCGCACACGCCCAAAGTGAACCGTCTGGGAGTTGGCAGCAGTTTCATAAAATTTATGCGACCGCATCGCTGCCGTATGAATTTTTAATTTTTCACTAAAAAAAAAAAAACAACAACAACAACAACAATGAATAACAAATCTGAGCTTTTGTTGTTGTTTTGTTGTTTAATTTTGGCAATTAATGAAATTTAATACTTTTGCGCGCAGTGCATAAAGCGAATCGAATAACTTTTGTTAAGTCATCGCCTGATTTAATGCTCAATTCAGCTCGAGATCAACTTAACATCGGCTCAGCATGCATCATTTATGGAAATTAATCAACAAAAGATTCAAATTCAGATCGACATATATATCGATACGATGTAGTACTGCAAAAAGTTCTAATTAAGTTATTTCACAAGCAAATGAAATTTTCAGCTCTAGATTCTAGCGAAAACAAAAGACTGAAATTCTAGGGAAAAGCTTAAATAGAAGCAAGAGCAACTACTCACAGAGATTCTATGAATTTCAAACGATCTTAATCAAATTTTTAGCATACTCTTACAAGATTTATAGCTATAAGTGTGCCTAATTTGATGATTGTAGCTCTTTAGGATTTTGGAATAGATGCATTGGTTCGGAGCCATTTTCGGTGTAAAATTCAATATAAGATATTATAATCGATTATGCCTTAATGAAGCCATACATATCGAACCTGTATTAAAGCAATACAAAGTGTCATAAGAATCAAAACAAAGCCTAACTGCAGCCTCTATACGCCATAGACAAGTTCATAGTTAATTTACAAGAACTAATCCCAAGCTAAACCCCAATTCGAGTCATTCAATTCATTTTCATGGCGAACAAAAGATCATTTTCAATGGATATGGGGTATAGCACCCATATACAGTCATAAGATCCTAACTTTATTGTTCAAACTTAAATGTTAAATGTTGAATGTGTCCAAACGCATAAAGAGATATAAAAAAAAGGTTTTCAAGCCACAAAAGTCAATGGTCAACAGTTGTGTATTTTTTGTTTATATTTTTTATTGTGAACTAAAACCAAAATGCAATCCCCCGCATTACTCAATTCCTCAACTTCTCAATTCCAATTCCAATTCCAATTCCAATTCAATACAATTCAATTCCACTCGTGTTTAGAAAGCTGCCAAGCTGTGAAATAAGATTTACGATCGATTTTCATGTGCTAAGCGCCACATGAACTTCCGTTGATTTAGAGAGCCACCAGAGCGCTACAGTGCATGCCAGTCGGGTGTGCCTGAGATCTGTGTAGGCGTACTATAACCTATTGTTAGTCTGACAGACCATGTGAGTATTTAACATCGAATGCATGGAATGATCAAAGGTACATTAGGGTATTTAGCTATAAGATTCAAGTCTCTTTGGTCTTACTATCAGCGATTCCCTTATGGAAAGGTGTACTTCTAGGTTATAGAGAGTATGTTTATGAAATCTTACCTAGAGGTAGTTCACATATTACAGTGAGTGCATACCAAATTTCCAGAGCTTAGCCTTTAAGTAGCACATTTCGAGCGTTCCTACATATAATCACTAGATTAGATTGTACATATTATTGTACTTTATTGTAGATTGAGCTGTGAAGCTACCCTTTCGGTGCAGTTTGCTAGGGTATCGAATATAAACTGTCAGCCAAGGTGTCGCTGAATGTGTGGCGTAGGTGTCAGCAGGTTCATCTTCATCTACATCTGCATCCCCAGCCCCAGCCCCAGCCCCCAACCACAGCTAGAGCACCATCGTTAGCTACAGCTACAGCTAAAGCACCGTCTACAGCCACAGCTCGATCTTCGGGCTGTATGTCCATTTGAGTGTTCAGTTTCAGTTTTGAGTTGTTGTTGTGGTTGTTAACCACATATAGTTACCATATAGTCTCGCTTAGTGTGCTTAAACAAATTGAATTGAAAATTAATCGTGCCAGGTATCGCTAACAGACTCCGAGCGACCGTATCGACCATATCGACCGTATCGAGCGAGAGAGCGAGAGAGCGAGAGAGCGAGAGATAGAAGCATGGAGAAGGGAGGAGAGATTGAAAAAAAGATGTTTTATTACATTGATTTGCATTTAAATCGATGTTCCGACAGCGTTTGCCTCTATATAGGGTATATAGAGTCGAGAGGTGAGATCGGGGTAGTGGGTTAGCATGATGATAACGAGCACAGCGAGCGGTCAAAAGGCAAACAAATGTTGACAACGAATACAAACGAAAATCGAAACCAAAAAAAAAAAACCAAAAACCAAAAACCAAAAACAAAAACAAAATAAATAAAAATAAATTTAACAAAATCTTGAATGAATTTTTTAGGGTTTTTTGCTCTTTCTTTGAGTCTGTTTTATAGAAAATGAATGAAATTCTGTACTACATTAGCTCACAAGAAGGTATTCTTATAGGGCTCAAGGTGTTACCTGTGATTCTACAACTGCGATTATATTTAATTAATCCCATTTATAGATTAAAATACAAATTTTTCCAAGGTATATTTTAGATCTAATTTTTTATGTCGTATATATAAATCTATTCTATTTTGTTTATTACACAGTTAAGGATCAATTATAATATAAATGATATTATACATTATATATAGATGTATAGATGTTTAGGTGTATAGATATAAATGTATGGATGTGTGGGTTATACATATACTATATATATTTACTATTCTATTTACTATATATATTTACTATACTAGGTTATATAATACTATTTTTTATAATTTTTGTATTATACATACATATATCATTTTAGATTGATTTAAATGAGAACTTAGGCTGCCAACTTGTACGCTTCATATGCCGGTAGGTGGCGTCTTTGTGCTTTTTTTTTGTTGGGGGCATAGGTAATGCTTAATGGGCATGTACCATGGGCACTCTCTGAGTTTTCTGTTTGTTGTTGTTGCTGATTTTTTTTTTTTTTTGTTCGTTTTGTTATTGTTTTTGTTTTTGGGGCCGCACTCACGATTTATGCTCAGAAAATGCCTTTTAGCCTAAAGGCGAACAGCAACAATAACAACAACAACATCAACATCAGCAACAACAATAACATCAGCAACAACAATAACATCAGCAACAAGAACAACAACAACATCTGCAACAACAACAATTTGTTCATTCAACTGGCAACAGGTTTCGCTGAGATTGTTGCTCTTGTTGTTGTTGTTGTTGCTGTTGTTGTTGTTGTTGGTATTGCAGATGTTGTTGCTGTTGTTGTTGGTGTTGCTGCTGATGTTGTTGTTACCGATGTTGTTGTTGTTGTTGTTGTATTTTGGGGGCAGCCGCCTGATCGTGCCAAACAATGAGAAAATGAAACTCATCTGCGTACTCGCTCTGCTGCATGCCACAGCAACAGTTCATGCCACACCATACTCCACTCCATATATCCATATAACCATATACCATACACCATATACCATATACCATATACCATCTAGCAACAGCAGCAGCAGCAGCAACAACAGCAACAACAGCAGCAGCAGCAGCAGCTGTTTGCCCCAAAAGACGCTGCCTCCCCCAGCAGCGCAGCGCCACACAAAGCGGCGAAGGAGAGAATAAGACAGATAGAGAAAGAGAGAGAGATAGAAAGAAAGAGAGAGAGAGAGAGAGAGGGACAACTAAGTGAGTGAGCGAGTGAATGAGAAAGAAAGAGAGGGAGAGCCGCAGACTCGCAGAAAACCAGCCGCAGCCTGAGCCAAAGCGCGAGAGTCGCGAGTTGCTGCTGCTGTTGTTACTGTTGTTGTTGTCGATGTGGTTGTTGTCGCTGTTGTTGTTGTTATTGTTGTTGTTGTTGTTGCTGCCACTCACTCAGTGGAATGGCATCCGAATCCTACCGTGGGAAATGAACAGTAGTTCGCTTCGTTTTTCGAGAGCAACAACAAGTTTACAGGCAGTCTCTCAGTGTTGTTGTTGCTGCTGCTGCTGCTGTTGTTGTTGTTGTTGTTGTTGTTGCTGTTGCTGTTGCTTTGGCTTTGTGCAATTTCACTGCAGCTTTTGGGCCGTCGTCGTTGTCGTCGTCGTCGTCGGCGCATATCAAATAAGCCTAATAATAATGCAATTTATGCCAGTCGAAGCGAGGCAACAAAATACTTTTCGACTTGCTCTATTTCGACTCAATGATCGAGGAAGAGAGAGAGGGAGAAAGAAAAAGAGAGAGAGAGAGAGAAAGAGAGAGAGAGTCTGAGAGAGAGAGAGAGAGATGGGTGCGTGTTAGCATGTTATGATGAAATTAATTTCAATTAGATTCGAGCAATATTTATTTTGAACAGATTTTGCTTAGAATTAGTCAAAAATAGCTGAACTGAACGAAACTAACCAAACTTAACGAAATTTAAAGAAAAGAATTATACTTGTCATTATTATTTGTATATAATTGATATATATTATACATACATGTACATTGTATATCTTCAGTTCTGCGATCAATGAAAACTTGACGAAAAAAAGCTGAGCTTTTTCGCTGGCTCTCAACGAAGACTTCGCTCATTCGTTGAGTGCTTGTTGATGAAACTAGACGAAGCATATCAATCATTGAGCATTAACACAAACTCAACGAAACATAACGAAACTCGACAAAACTATGAGCAACTTCAAAATTCATGGCGAACAACAATACGAAACTTGACGATTCTATACCTAATTTGAAGCAACCCGTCGTTTCTTAACGAAACTTGACGAATCTAGACTTTTTCAATAGGGTGCTCTAGTTCAGCATGCCTTTGTAAGCAGCACCGCTTCCATAAGCCACTTTCCAAACAAAACTAAACCAATTTTGGATGGAATATTACAAATCTAAACTGGATCTATATACTATATACTCTGAACTATATGGTGAATACGGCGCTAAAGTAGATCAAGAAGGGATGCGCTTCTCCAATGATTTATGGCGCATGGGAGCAAGCGCAGTTTCCATAGGTTTTCCATGCTTTGCACGATGCACGTTGCGGGTTGGAAAAACCCGGCGCGCGCGTGCACACAATTTCCTTCAGCCTTACTGTTTTTTGTGGTATTTTTGGGAAAACCTTTTAGCACCTTTGGCTAGCCGCAGCAGCAGAAAAATCCGAAAGAATCAGAAAAATCACAACAAGTTGTGGCAGGGACAACAAAACGAGGCGAAACGCTGATAAGGAGTCAGAGAAAGAGAATGGGCAGCGGGTACCGGGTAGCGGGTAGCAAGTAAATGTTAGAGGTTAGAGGATAGCGGTTAGCGGTTTTAGGGGCAGGGGGTAGCAACACCTCTGTTGAACGAGGTTTAGCGGTTTTCCTCTTGTTCTTCAAGGTTTGGTTAGGTTTCCTATTTGGTTGCACAAGGCGGCACTTGTCATGTTCCGGGCGGCTCCTTATCGCATCGCATCAGAGCACAGGACACGCGTGTCCCTCTACCTATCCACCATTATAAATAGTCATACATATATATAGAAATATGTGGTAGATAACAAAGAGGTGATAATTGAACGCCCTATTGGCTTAGCAACCAATTACAAAATGGACAAGAAATACAAGAAAATCCTTATCAGCGGTCAGAGCAATCGAAATCAAATAGTTTACGACGTCGGTGGTCCCTCCCACACCCATTCACAATCTTACCCTCCCTCTCTTACTTCCCACCATATTCCTCTTCCTCTTCCACTATCTCTCTCTCTCTCTCTCACACACTCTTTGTAGCTACTACTTGCTCTATTTGTGGTCGTAATCAGGCACAGATCGGCGCAAACCCTGACCAAGTGTGAAAAAATCCCAAAGTTCACATCGTTATGTTAAATACTTGGTCTCATAGCAATAGCTCTTTATTTATGACCCTTGCGATCCTCATTATCCTAGTGGTAAGTGGTACATGCCTCTTATCAGTTGCTTTGCTCTAGGGTGCCCTGGGTTTGACGCACCGTGTCCTGATCGTAGGCATGCACCAGCAGCGCCACCTCCAGATTCAGCTGTGATATATCATCCTTTAACTTGGCTATGGCCTTCTTGATCTGCTGAACGGAACCTAGAGTAAGGTAGAATATAAGGTTTATTAAAGGATATAGTATATAATGGTAATGGTAATGGTAGTAATGGTAGTAAGTGATACAGTAAATTATAAATGGATTATTATCCACACTTCATTGGAAAATCGCGAAGCAAAGCCTAGGTTAACACCGACAAAGTTCTCTGTGGAACTTGGAGCTGACTAATTGGTGACTGACTCAGCCCTTACTATAAGTTGTATAAAGGAAGATACGATCTATTACACTACAAATACAAATGGTATGTAGTGCAAAGTCTATAGACCAGGTGTACGTATAGCTATGGTATTCAGTGCAGAGTCCGAAAGCGTGGAATAGTTTTAAAGTTTTCGAAGGTGATTCAGTCGAGCTTTTGTAGCGTCAGGGTTGAAATTTTCTAGGTATTTATAAACACAAATTTCAACAGCTGTTGAGGGAAATCCAAACAATAAATTCTTTTGTAAAGTATGCAACTTTTTACACTCATCAATGAAAGAGGGTAGAGAAAGAGCTAGAGCTACTAATTCAGTCAAGATTCCAGAGATCTATATATAAATCCTGTATAAGAAATGACGGTATTCCCTATCTATGGCCTTTGAATGAGCCCATTCTATCCATCCTTATGCAATATTCGTGTATCCTACTTACTTCCGTCGGACATAACCTGGCCACGTCGCTCCATTTCGTCCTTCCTGAGCTCCTGCTCCGCCATGATTTCGCTCAGCTGCGTCATGCGCTGCTCCATGTCCGACTGCGCCTGGGTCTGGGCATACTGCACCGTCGATAGCTCGATGGATAGCTCCTTGTACTGCTGTATGAGCTGCTGCAGCTCATTGTTCAGATGTTTCTCACGGCTCTCGATCTTCTCCAGGCTGAACGTGAACTCACTGTGCAGTTTCTTGAGCTGCGCATGGGTGGGTTCCGTCACATTCGATATGGATGCATTGAGGGCATCCATTTGGGTAATGTGAGTGCGCCAGTCCCGGGCATCGGCCTTAACAAACACCTTCAGCTGCTGCAGTACCCGCTCCAGCTCCAAGCGCCACTCCTGCTGGTCACTGAGACGCACCTGCTCCGCTGGCGCTGCTGTCGCGGTGCTGCTTAGCTGTCGGTTGAGCCAGTTGAGCTGCTTGAAATTATGCGCCTCCAGCTCCATGTCGCTGTCATCGCTTAGGGCAGCCGCATTCTGCTCGTCCTCCAACTTCTCGAGTATGATCTCTGCATTGTCCTCCAGGTAGTCGCCCACGAACTCCTCCTCCTGCGCAATGTGCAGGCGCTGATAGTTGATCTTGGTCAATTTCAGAGCCTGCGTGGCCAGTATATCGAGCACCATGAGACATACGGGTCCTGCGCCGCGTATCAGCTTATTGGGGGCAAAATCCACGGGTACATCCTGCAATGGGAAGACTCATTCAGCAAGCTAATCATTTGTCACTTCATGCTTACCCACAATTTCCTCGAGCATCTGTATGATCTTGGCTATGACTGTGTTCGGATCATCGTACTCCTGCGGCTTGTCCATCTCTTTGCCCAGTTTCTTGCACAGCCACCAGCAAATCAGCGTGAACATAAAGAATTGCTCGCCAGGATTCGTCGCCTTAACGAAGTAAAAGCGCGACAAAGGCTTCAGCTTGTACTCCCGGAGCAAATGCTTCTCATAGTTGAGCAGCTTGAGCTTCTCCAGCAAATCATCGGACTGAAAATTTTGCAATTGCTGCGTTTTTTCAGCGACGTCTTCCTGCATTGTACTCCAATCTGACACAGGCAAAAAATCCCTTGAAGAACTTTTTGTTTGGCTTATCGCATCTCCTTGGCAACGCTTAATTCACAATGTCACATGACTATATATTTAACTGTTGTTCATATTTTATATGCACGAATAAATTTTTAGTTTGTTTTCACATTTCATTTATGCAAATACCGTTTTTTAAATTATTTGTTATTATTATATTATTTATTAATTTTCATTTAATTTGTTTTTTTAAATTTGGCGCGTTATGTTTTACAATAGATGGCGCTCTGTTACATTTGCCATTCACCAGCAACGGAAACAAAATTATCGATAGCTACCCTTATGCGCTCATACAACTATCGTTACCGCTAGAATGGCATTGTTGCCACCCAGCGCGATTTATTCGATACCCGATATAATCGGTAACATTTGCTGAGCAACTCGGGCGCAGCGTCACATTTGCACACTTGATTCGAAATTCTCGACGCCCTATGAAGCAAAGCTAAAAAGTCAGAAAATTTTGTAGCAAACAAAATGAATAATAACATGGATTTGAGTGGTCTAAGCGTCGACGATGTCATTGCAGAATACAAAGTGCTGCACGAACGCCACCAGCAGTTGAAGCAGAGCCGCGAACAGGAGGCCCAGCGCATACACGAACTCAAGCGCAGCCTGGACACGTCCCTGGCCGCAGAACAGTAC
>JBANCZ010002858.1:0-14320 GCA_037040025.1 Sphaerogastrella javana
ATGTGTTTTAAGAAACTGCACAACACCTTTTCACACACTCTGACACAGCATGTTTAGTGACACAAATGTGAGACTCACTGGCTGATGAAAATAGCTAAAGGATTTTTTCACATATCCAACATTTTGAAAATTCTTTTTTCGCCATCCGGCTCTTTGTTTCTTTTTCAGTTTCGTTTTGATCCTCAACGTTCATGACACAAAGCTTCGTCTAAATTTGTGCATGCTTTGTTTTCGCAGATCTTCTTACAATAAGGTATAGAGAAGCAATCTAAAAATTTGCTTGGGTGTGACCTCATTACGTTTGCTTCTCAAAACTCACAACAGAGCAGAAAGTTTTAAAATGCAGCAAACTCGCAAAAAGACATAACACAAAGTGGTATATCTAATAATAAAAATTTATTTCACAATGAACAAAAATTTCGCAAACTTCATTCTGAAGCTGTAAAGCACTTCAAAATGAAAGCCACTGCTAACAGAGAACATGAGTTAACAAATCTTTCATTCTGTACAAAAATCAGCAACAGAAAAGCTTTAGCGAGAGCTGACGAACAAAAAAAGCACAAAACATCGTTCAAAAAATACAACACGTTTCGCTGAAATTCGTCAAAATGATGTTGTGAATTGTTTGCGCTTTTTTCTCATTTTCTGTTCAATGAGTTTGCAGAAACTGCACAACACCTTTTCACTCACTCTGACGCAGCATGTTTAGTGACACAAATGTGAGACTGAATGGCTCATAAAAGTAGTTAAAGAATTTTTCCCAAATCCAACATTTTGAAAATCCTTTTTTTTGCCATCCGGCTCTTCGTTTCTTTTTCAATTTCGTTTTGATCCTCAACGTTCATGACACAAAGCTTCGTCTAAACTTGTGCATGCTTTGTTTTCGCAGATCTGCTTACAATAAGGTATAGAGGAGCAAGCTTAAAATTTGCTTGGGTGTGACCTCATTACGTTTGGTTCTCAAAACTTACAACAGAGCAAAATTTTTCCAATGCAGTAAACTCGCAAAAAGACATAACACAAAGTGGTATATCTAAAGTTGAAAATTTATTTTACAAATTTCTCAGCGTGGATGGAAAGAACAATTTAATTCAGAACTCCCTTCTCCTACTGGTTTTTGCAGAATGGAAAGGGACACCGTGTAGCTCGCGTGTAAACATCCGTGGGTTAAAAGCAGTAAACTTTTTTTCCAAATGTTACATCTAAAAATTTCTGATTTTTGTTACTTTTTTGCGAAACGTTTGTAATTAAGCTCCGCCTTTTTGTGATAAAGGTATAAATGCAGTGCTGTTTGTGAACTTTGCTTTTTTACTGTTCGAGCCATCCGACGAGACAACATGCTATTTTTGAACGAAGATATCGCTGCGTTTGGGCTAAAGCTGTGTGCTGCTGCCTGCAGCGCAGACAAAAACGTCGTGCTTTCGCCTCTATCTGTATTCACAACTCTTAGAAGTCTCATGCTGGCTGCCGACGGAGAAACGCTCGTTGAGCTGGAAAAGTGCGCTCCTTACCGCGGTGGCGACGAAGCGTTTTGTGAATTGCTTCGCACACTCCAAGCTTCAAACAGCTGTGCGTATTGGATGGGCACGCGTTGTCTGGTTGCGCAGCGTGCGGCGATGAAGCCTGAATACGCAGAACAAATGCAGCGCTACTTGAACTCGACACCTGAGGTGGTTGATTTGAGCGCCGGAAGCGTGAGTTTTGAGAACGCGAATAACGATGTGCGACAGTGGATCAGCGAGGGCACAAACTTTATGATCGACGTGCCGCAACCACTGAAAGAGAACGCAGTTTTCTCGATTCTGAATGCGGCCTACTGCAACGCTAACTGGCAAGTTCCTTTTTGGCCGGAATTGACACGAGCGGCACCGTTCTACTCGGACAAAGAATGCACAGTGCAGATGATGACTCAAGAAATACTCTGCATTTATTTCTCATACGATGACTTTTTGCTTCGCAATGGATTATTCTCGGACACTGTACGCCTCAGCACACTGCAGATTCCGATGAGCGACAAATTTAGTTTTCTCATCGTGAAGCCGGAGTGCAGCGCTGAAACGCTAGAACGAAACGGTCTTACGCGCAGCACTCTTCTGACGACAGTAGTAAACAGTTTTCCGCTGCAAGAATTTCTGCGCTGCTGGCAGGAGCAAGCTTCTGGCGACGAGATCAAAGTTTCGCTGCCTTCATTCACGCTTACATCGAGCCTGGATTTAAAGCGACCGCTCGAGCAACTAGGCGTACCGTCCGTGTTCGTCGCAGGAATGGCGAATTTCGCAAAAATGACCGACAACGCCATGCTGCGCGTCTCTCGCATTGTACACCACGCTGCAATTGCAGTGGACGAGATTGGAGCTCGAGGAGCTGCGGTGACTCAGATGGACGTCGCTGACTGTGCTTCACGGCGAAAAACGTTCGTTGCAAACTCGCCGTTTCTCTACATGATTGCGCTCGACCGCGTGCCTCTATTCATGGGCACCTTTGTTGCACCAGAATAGCCCGGTGTATGTGTATGTTTTTTCGATGTAATGCAAAAATAATAATAATAAATTTTATTTAGAAAAAACGAATCCAAAAAAATATTTGTCGAGCTCGTTCTTTGTTTATTTTTTGTTTTCCACTAAACAATCGTTTGTGTGTGTGCATGTGTGTTTTTTCATTGTTCCGTCTACTTCTGCGCATTGTCCTAAATTGAACGCCGTAAAAAGCATCGTGTATTAGCATAGTGCTCACATCAGCATAAGCAACCTAAACACTCAACATGGACTTTATCAATAAAGATATTGCTTCGTTTGGTCTTAAGCTGTGTGCTGCGACGAGTTCCAACGAGAACATCGTGCTCTCTCCTCTCTCTATATTTACTGCTCTACGATGTCTCATGTTTGCTGCCGACAAACAGTCGTTCGCTGAGCTAGAAAAGTGCGCACAGTATCAAGGAGGAGACGCAGCGTTTTCGACAATGCTTCGTTCCCTGCTCGATTCAGCAAGCTGTGCATTTTGGATGGGCACGCGATGTTTGGTTGCGCCGCGCGCCGAAATGAAGGCGCAGTTTGCAGCACAAATGCAGCAATATTTGAACACGACACCAGAGTCAATTGATTTGAGCGACGGAAGCACGAGTTTCGAAAATGCTCGTAACGAAGTTCGAGAGTGGATTTGCGAAAATACAAACGGTATGCTGGACGTGCCGCAACCGTTGCAGGAGAATGCAATTTTCTCGATTCTCAATTTGGCATTCTGCAACGCGAAATGGATAGTACCGTTTCAGCTGAAAAACACGCGAGAGGCTCTGTTCTATTCTGACAAAGAATACAAAGTGCAAATGATGACAGCAGAGATAACGTGCATGTTTTTTTCGCACGACTATGTGCATCAAGACGATTTCTCAGGCACGATTCGGCTCAGCGCGTTGCAGATACCGATGAAAGACGGATTTAGTTTTCTTATCGTTAAGCCAGAATGCGCTGCCGAAACTCTCGAAAAAAACGGACTGAACAAGAGAACACTTTTGACGACGGTTGTCAACAACTTTCCGTTGGAAGCGTTTTTGCAACGACAGAAAAAGAAAGCAAGCAGAATCACAATAGACGTATCACTACCGTCATTCAGGCAAATGTCGAGCATTAATCTGAAGCAGCCATTAGAACAGCTCGGTGTTTCGTCTGTTTTCGTCGCCCGACTCGCAAATTTTTCAAAAATGAGCGACAGCAGCGATATGGTGTTAGGTCGCCTCATGCATCATGCTGCGATTGAGCTTGACGAAAACGGCGCGCGAGCAGCTGCAGCAACACTGTGTTGCGGTTATGACGGAATGCATATCCCAGAGAAGTTCGTAGCTGACTCGCCGTTTCTCTACATGATATTGCTTGAAAGTGTGCCGCTTTTTTTGGGTAATTTTTTCGCGCCCATGTGATTTGTAAATTTATGTTGTATTTATTTTTACAAAAATAAAGAAAATTGATGTTCGTTTTTCGTTTTGATTTTAATGCAGCAATAACCCACGTTAGGACATTTGAGGAACGAGCTCGAGCTGCACAAAATTTCGAGTCGTTGAATTTTGAATTGCTGTCTTTAGCTTTTGTTTTACACCAGAGTATTTTGCGGTCGAGTAACTTTTTTGCGAAACAACTTCTGATGAGTCTTCTGTTCGTTGTCGTTTTCTACGTTGCTCGAACAAACGGACAAATTCGAGTTGCTTTGCGTTTGTGTGAAGACTGTTTGCACGGCTTACACACCATCAAAATGCAAAAGGAAAAGAAATTATTTTGAATCTCTTTTTTATTTTGAGTTATCATTTACATGTACATGTAAAAAACGCGATTTTTCCAAAACATTACAGGTTAATTTTCGAGAAATCAAAAAGTTTTACCGACTGCACAGTTAATTTTGTAACATTTTTGCCTTTGAAGTCACACGGCTGTTCGAGCATTAATTTTGAGCATTTCTCACGCTCCCATATAATGTGTAAACGATGATCTCGACTATTGCTGCAGATCGTTCACCGCGCCAGCAAATAGAGGCACACTCTCGCGAAGAACGAGAAACAAGAACGGTGTGTTCACGTTCACGGTCTCTCGTCTGCAGTCGAACTGCACCAGATCCGTTTTTGCCGCTGCCTCTACACCTTGCTCATCGACACAAATTTTTGCCTTGTGCTTGATCGCGTTCAGAAACGCTGTTTTGCTGTCTGTCATTCTGTCGAAACACATGGCATCAACGTCGATCATGTGCCGCACATCAAGCTCAGATTCAAGTTTCATTTTTGGTAAATGCACAAAGCATTCCTGTTTTAGAGCCTGTCGTCGCGACTGCCAGAGTTCCGCTGCCGAAATGCCGTCGACAACGCTGCGCAAAGCTGCGTTATAAGATCCAGTTTTGAGCCTCGGCAGCTGCAAAACGAGGAACGAGAAGCCTTCCTCCATGCTCAGCTCAACGGCAGAAAGTTTCACGTCGCCTGCGTGCAGCGAAAAGCGGTCGCACCATTGAGCGGCACTCATCATCGGTACTGATCGCGTTCCCGCGTCACAGAAAAAATTCGCTTTCTTAGTGTCTTTCGGTTTGAACGTTTCACTCCACAATGCTTTCATGTAAGCTGCGTTCACGAGAACGGCGAACATGTCTGTCGACAGTGGACCAATAGATTCGATCATTCCGCGAGTATTCTCGGCTACCCATATGCTAAGCGACTTTTGAATCTCTTTGAGCGCTTTGCTAAAGTCAGCTTCGCGTGGCTCGCAGTCGAACCAGCGAAGCATGTCTTCTTTGAATTGATGTTTCAGATTTGCTCTCGGAGCCGCTGCAACAATCTGCGTACCATTCCAAAAAACATTTCGCTGTTGTCGTTCGTACCATTTCGCTGCTCTTGTCAACATTAACTTTTCCATTAAATTTTTGAAATCCGCCTGCTGTTCGCTGCTACCGACCAAATTCTCCAGCTCTGCGTTCTTGCGCGATCCCATGAAAAGCAGGCATCTAAGCGCGCTAATCAGCGAAATTGGCGAGAACACTAGTGTACTCGTAAGCGCTGCCTGCGGCTGTCGTTTTAGAACATCTAATGCGAAAGAAAGCGTTTTCTCCTCCATCGCATGTGCGCAGATAAGCAAATGAAGCAAACTATGCCGAGACGCGAATTTTATTCAAATTTCATTTGAAATATTCTGCAAAACTTTTATTGAAAATTTTTCAGAAGTTTTACATTTTTAGTCTATAGCTAACATTTTATTGACAGTCCGCGATTTACACTATTTCGCTAATCACGCCGGCGAACAGGGGCACGTCTTCGCGGAAAACGAAAAACGCGAACGGCGTGTTCACGTTCACCCACTCCGACGCACAGCTGTCAGCCACGGTTGTACCCGTTATCGCGGCAGCCTCCGCGCCTTGCTCGTCGACACTCATTTTCGCCTTGTGTTTTACTGCGCTCAGAAATGCGTCGCTGCAGTCCGTCATCCGGTCAAAGCGTATTCCATCAACGTCCACAATGTTTGTCATGTCTAGCGCACTCTCGAGCTGCATTCTCGGCAAACGAACAGAGCAAAATTTAACAGCGGCCTCTGCTCGGCTTTCCAATATAGCGTCTGCGGAGAGCTCGTCGATCGCGTTTCGCATTGTGCTCGAGTAGCATCCCATTTCCAGCATTGGTAGCTGCAAAACAAGAAACGAAAAGCCTTCCTGCATGTTCAGCTCGAAACCGGAAAGTTTCACACTGCCAGCGTTCAGCGCAAAGCGTCTGCAATTTCGAAACGCGCTCATCATCGCCACGGATTGCACACCCGCATCGCAGAAGAATTCGGCTTGCCTCGTGTTTGCCTGTTTAAACGGGTCAATCCAGAGCGTTTTCAAGTATGCTGCGTTTACGAGCACAGCAAACAAGTCGGCAGACAGCGCGCCTGTAGACTCGATCATTCCGCGAGTTTTCTCGGCCACCCATTCGTTCAGCGATCGTTGAATTTCCGCAAGCGAGTTGCAGAAGTCAGCTTCGCGCGTATGGCAGTCGAACCAGCGATGCATGTCTTCTTTGAACGCAGCTTTCAGATTCGCTCTCGGTGCTGCGAGAAATTGTGTTCCATTCCAGAAAACGCTTCGATGCTTCGTGAGCATTAGCTTTTCCATTAACTGCTTAAAGTCGCCTTGCTGCTCGCAGCTGCCGACCATATTCTCGAGCTCCACGTTGTTGCCCGATCCGGTGAACAGCAAGCATCTGAGTGCACTGAACAGCGAAATTGGCGAAAACACAAGTTTCTTTGCAAGCGATCGTTGCTGCTGCTGCTGTCGCAAATGCCATTGCAAAACGTCTAAACTGAACGCGAGTATTTTTTTATTCATCATTCACACAGCGAACTCAAAACAAAGTGGCTCAAAGCGCAGCACAACGCGGTATTTATGCCGCCGAAACGCTGCTGGCTACTGCTTCGGATCGTTGAACACGCCTGCGAAAAGAGGCACGTTTTCGCGCAAAACAAAGAACACGAATGGCGTGTTCACCTCCACTGTTTCAATTGTACCGCAGCCAGGTGTAGTGAAGATCGATGTCGCCGCAGCCTCTGCGCCATGCTCGTCGACGCTCATTTTTGCCATGTGCTTGACTTGGTCGAGAAATGCGTGCGCGGTTTCCGTCATCCGTTTCAAGCAAACTTGATTGACGTCGATCATGTCCGTTGCGTCGAGCTCACTTTCGAGTAGCATTTTCGGCAAACACACAAAGCGCCGAAATCGTTGAGCCTTTTTTCGGATACGCAAAATTTCCGCTGCGGAGAGCTCGTTGAGTACATTGCACAACGCACTAGAATACGTGCCTGTTGCGAGCGTCGGAACTTGTAATACAAGGAACGAGAAACCTTCGCGCATACATAGCTCCAGTGCAGAAAGCCTCACGTTGCCCACATTTACTGCAACATGGCCACACCGAACATAACCCTGCATCATTCGCACTGACCGCAAACCTGCATCGCAGATGAAATTTGCGTCCGTTGTGTTTTCAATCTTGAACGGTTCACTCCACAGCGCTTTCATGTATGCTGCGTTCACCAAAACGGCAAACAAGTAGATGGAAAGCTCGCCGGCAGTTTGTATCATTCCGCAAGTTTTCTCCGCGACCCATTCGTTAAGAGACCTCTCCGTTTCAGCAAGCGCGTTGAAAAAATCGACCTCGCGTACCTCACAATCAAACCAGCGCGAGATGTCTTGCTTGAAATGAGTTTTCATGTTTGCTCTCGGAGCAGCCAGCAACTGCGTTCCGTTCCAAAATACCACGTCCTGCTGATGGTGCTGCGGTTCTGTGCTTTCCGACGACTTCGTTAGCATCAACTTTTCCGTCAACGCTTTGAACTCAGCTTGCTGCTCGACGCCGCCGACGAGATTCTTGAGCTCCTCGTTTTCACGCTCTCCCGCAAACAGCAGGAATCTGAACGCGGTGAACAGCGACAGCGGCGAGAACACCATTTGGTTGCAAACAGATTTTTTAGGCGATCGCTGAGCCTGTCGTCGCATAAAATTCAACGCGAATGAAAGTATTTTCTCTTCCATGGTGCACGAAGGTTCAGTGTGAAATGACTGAAAATGCAAAAGACTGAAGTATTTATTCATTTTTTCGAAAAGTGTACGATACAAAAAAATTTCACTCTAAATAAAATAAAATATTTTATTATTATGTCAATTGTTCAACCGAAAACTTCGTCGAAAATGCTCCTCTCACCGAGATGCAACACAGTTAGTAGGTAACTAAGCGTTTCGTCGAAATCGCTGTTTATCGGTCTCCGGCGCCGCTTGCGCTGCTGCGAGCGCTGCGTATACTCTTTCTCGCCAACTTCGTACACGCACACGTCACCATTGCGCTTTTTGCGAACGACCATTTCGATTACGTCGTCGCTCGCTTTGCTTTTGATCACTTTCATCTCACCCGCTGCAAGCGATGCGATCACGTTGCGTAGCATCGGCGTTGTTACGCTGCTTTGCAGTCGACCGACTTTTCTGCAAACGGGACACGATTTGCTTTGCAGGCTCCATTGCTCGCCACAAAGTTGGTGAAAAGCATGATCGCAACCAGAGAACTGTGAAACTATGCTGTACTTCTTGATAGCGCTCAAGCAAACGCTGCACGTCTGCATCTTCTCATTCTGCTCGTCAAACTTTCCGACTGAAAATTTCGCCACTCGAGCAACGTACGAAAGTTCGTTGCTTGCCATATTGCGTTTTTGAGATTTTTCACGCACAGATTATCTATCAATCAGCGGCGTTCTTATAAAATCTACCTTGAGTTCAAAATTCCGGAAAAAAAGCGTACACGTGTGAAAGTCTTGCATTGACGTGCCGTAATCTCGACTGTAGTACGTCGGCTTGAAGATTTTTACTAAACGATCGTACAATGCACAAAACTTTGAGACAAAGTTCATTTCATCGGTAGACGAAACGTAACACGTTAGTGTGTGCAACCGTTCAGCGTTCATCACATTCGGTATCGTAGATTCGATTTGAGATTCTCTATGCACGACGCTATTTTGACCGATAAGTAGTGTGAGTTTCGCAATCTCCAAAATTCGCTGTTCTTTGTTTGATTCATGAAGCGGATTATCTCTCATTGTTCGCGAAAATTTTGATAATTTTTGTTTCAAATTCTTACCAATAAAATCCTTATTTTGAACCCGCTGAACACTAACGAACAAAGGTAGCTGTAACGACACTGATCGTCGGCGTATCGACCGAATGCCAATGGTTCTAGCTGCAGACAAAGTATGTGCTCGAGAGCGTTGTACGTTTTGCAAAAATCAGCAAACGTTGAAATAGTCTGGCAAGTGATTTTTGCTATTCGAACAGAAGAATCGCATTGCTCAATGGGGAAGTATAAATCCTCTTCTTCGAGTACCTCAATTGCAAGATTGGCAAGAATTTCCCTCGTTTTCGCGATGGCCGCTTGCTGCTCGAGTAATGGGACGTTGTAGAGAAAATCGTTTTCGTTTTTTCGCATTTCGCACCGCAACTCAAAAAATGAAAATATTTCGACGGCGAAACAAATTTTGTTCAAACAGAGTGGCGAAGTAGAAAAATTTCGCAGATGCGTTTTGCGCTGCTGCGTTACAACTACTGTTCTCGTCTTCAGAGTTTTGGTTTTTGAATATCTGCACAAAATGCGGAAAAAGGCTGTCACCTCCGAGGTGAACTAGCTCTTTGCCGCACAACTGAGTATCAAACTCTCCACGCGAGTGTTCCAGAGTTTGCAAAATCGTGTGTACGTTACGAAACTGAATAATTTCTTTACGAGGAGCGCAATCTGTGCAAAAAAGAGGATTCTCAAAATCGAAACAGCATTTTGCACAGTTTGCGGAGGAGCACTTTGCGCTTTTCGTAGAGAGGGCATCCAAAATTTGTGGTTTCAGCTCAAAATTGTCCGACGTGACAAAGTCATATACAGCGCCTGTCTCGCTTCTGATCGATTCGCATCGCGCCACGTACTGTTGTTTGCACATTGGACACGTCTTATCGTACTGCTTCCGGCTGTCGCTTTTACTGCTGCTCAAAATGTAGCAAGCAAGGCATCGATGACAGAAAGTGTGAAGGCACTGCTTTAGCTGAATGGGAACGCGAAGTGTACGCAAGCAAATCGGACACTCTAATTTCTCTGAGTCGAAGTAAGACATTTATTTTGTGAAGCTTCAAGTGAAACTTAGTTTTACAATTTACATTCTTTTTATATCAAATCGATTTACAGCTAATTCCGCGATACATTCACCATGGTTCTGATGCATTTTGACTTGTCGGCGCGATAGTGTGTCAAGACGAAGTCTTTGTTCCAGGCGAACAGCTGCGATGGAAGCACTCTTCGCGCGTAGTACAGCGCGTTCCGCAGTGCACAGTGATCCGTGTACGCTTTGTGTTGGTGAAAGAAACAGAATATTTGACTTCGACGCCGTAGCTCCTTATTGCTTCTGCACTGCTGCCACCACCGTTTGGTTGCATCGTGCGAAACCTTTGGACATTGGTAGTGTTCCAAGTTCTCAATTTTCATGTTCGGCGAGACCGTTCGCAGCAGTGTGCGCTCAACCAGACCGCCTTTGTGAAACCCTCGTTTCACGCCGTACTTGTCCACTTTCGACGCAAGTCGTCGCAGAACGTGGCTTTGCTTGAGACTGCCATAGTTGAAAACGGCGTTGAAGTTTGCGCGAACAAAAGAAGCTCGTCGCCACAGTTTTGAATCTTTGGCTAGTTTGCTTGTGTAAATTCCTGTTTTGAAAAAAAGGCTGCCAATTTTCAAAATCTTGCTGTGGTCGAAAATCACGTATGCCATTTCGTACACGAAATAACAGTTGCCGTACTCGTCTTCCACAGCACACGTTAAGTACTGCTGATCGCGGTTCTCGTGTAGAGCCGCGCGCTTTACCTGCATGAACTGGCAGTCGAGCAGAATGCATTTCTCGTCTGAGGAGAGTTCGAGCTTCGCGTTTGTCGACAACGAACGGTCGCAATGCATTTTTCGTTTCTTCGCGAAAATAAAAAACGACATTTTCACCGGCCTCTAGACGTGTTTTTTATTTGTGTTTTTGTTCAACATGAGCAAATGTGAGGCAGATTTTCTCGACAAAAACATGCCGGCGCCTACACCGGCAACACCAGCCGTAACAAAGCAGCTGCTTAGAACAGTCGTTATGTCGCTGCGAGCGAAGCACGCATCGTCGCGCGATAGCTGGAAGCAGATTCTGTGGGCAATTTTTCAAACGTCGTCGAAGTACGGATTTGATGGACTGGACATTGCTGACGATTTCTCGAAAAAATGTCTGCAACATTACGTCGGAATCGACAAAGTGCGTGAAAACTACTTCGATGCTGTGCTCGACCACTCGATGTGCTGCTTTGAATTTTTGCTTTCCATCTACAAAGACGACCTGAACGTGGCATTTTCGCAGCTGATGAAGCATAAGTTTCCGTATTTGCCGCTCACCTGCGTTTCAGGGCTTCAAAACGTTTCAAGCATTAGCGCGTTTGCAAAGAAGCGATTTTCAGAGGAAAAGCCGCAAGCAGAGACGGCAACTGTCGCAGCGTCAGCAAACACAGCACCGCTAAAAGGTGTGAAGCGAAAGAAAGACGCCAAAGAGAAGAGAACAGTGGTGTATGCCGATAATTTGCTTAATTTGTACTTTCCCACGGAGGAATGCTTCTACGGTCACTTAGTAGAAAACTTTGTCATTCACGAAAGCTTGTCCTTTGTCGACGAACGATTTTCCAAGAATAGCAGTAGCTCTTGTCTTCTAATCGGAAGAGACACGCTTTTGTTTACTTCTCGTGCGACAGGAGCTCAGTTTACGTTTCACAACGTGTACAACGAAGAAGGCGAATCGTATGTGAAAAACAACGCTGGCGAACGGATGACAACTGTGGACGAGAAAAGTAGAGAAAAGCTGTTGGATATAGCAATTAAGTACGTTCAGCTGGAGTTCGAAAAGAAACTGGGATTCAAGTTGTTTAGTCTGCAGCTAGACGAGTGGCAGTAAATATGCCACAGTTGTTTACACGCGAGCTACATGGTGTCTCTGCTCAGTATGCGAAAAACAGTAGGCGAAGTGAGTTCTGAATTGAATTGTTCTCTCAATTTACGCTGAACAATGTTACTGGCTGCATTCACGTCGCGTTGCTCGTAATGCGGTCAAATTTGATTTCTTCTGCGTTTGTGTGAAGACTGGTTGCACGACTTCCACATCATCGAAAGGCAAAAGCAAAGGAATAAACTTAAATCTCTATTTTTTTAGTTATCATTTACATTTACATGTAAAATACACAAACTGAATTATTTTTCGAGCAATAAAAATATTTATACAGACTGCACAGTTAATTTTGTAAAATGTAAGCTTTTGAAGTCATACGGCTGTTCGAGCATTAAGAAAAATGAGTAACTTGCTCGCAACAAATGCGAAAAACAGTGTCTATTACAGGATCAGAATTCGCGGCACTGATGTGATATGTATGTCGCTGAATGTCGTAGACGAGCTGTCCGAAAGAAAGTGTGTAATGCTACAGGAAGAGACTTCAAAACAGTTTGTGATTCTTTCGCCAAGCGGATTTCGTGATCTGCTAGCGAAGTTATCGAACTCGCAATTAGCAAATAATTTTGCGAGGAAAACCTCAATTTTTTTGCGCTACGATGCAACCGGCTCTTACAAATTCGAAATTTGTCAGTTGAAACCAAACGAACATCGACACTCGATTTTCCTCTCAAGCGAAAATGTTGCAGTGCTTAGAGAAAACGAAGCTGCAATCTTTGCTTTTGCATCGCAGCAGCAAAAGCAGAGACTGCCGCTGTGCCAAGCGCAACTTCTTCCAGATCAACCGTTCTTTAGCAACACAGAACCATTTGCTATGCAGAAGTTTTCTACATCAGTTTCACCACCACCGCCTTCACTTTCTTTGCTACAGCTGGCAAAT
The DNA here is from genome assembly GCA_037040025.1 of Sphaerogastrella javana. Classification (NCBI taxonomy): domain Eukaryota; kingdom Metazoa; phylum Arthropoda; class Insecta; order Diptera; family Drosophilidae; genus Sphaerogastrella; species Sphaerogastrella javana. Next base: position 12,910 of record JBANCZ010002858.1, read on the forward strand.
GCTCAAAAAAACAAATGATCGCAAATGGAAAAATTTTTTATTTTGCAAACGACAGAATGTACAATCGTGTCAAAAAGCAAGATTTTAGAAATCTACTTGCGGTAGCCGCGAATAATCGCGTAAAGTTGGCGAAACACACTCTGCATCTCCGGCACAGTTTTCGATCCAGTGACGATCACGTTTCCAGTCGAAAAGACGAGAAACGTAATTCTGCGCTGCTTTGGTCGTTGCTGTCGCTGCTTCTGCTTCTGCTGCTTCTGTTTCTGCTGCTGCTCCTCCTGTTGCTGCTGTTGCTGCTGCTCATTTTCTTCAATGACCGCCCGACGAAACATGGCAGCAGGGAAAAGTTCGGGCTCATACGAAACTAGATTTTTGTGCTCGCCGGCAAACTTCACCAAGTCTATTTCGAAACCAACGTTGCAGTGTCCAACGATGAGGCGCACTGCAAACTCGGAAAACTTTGCTTCTTCTATGCCCACCTGCTGTTGAAGCATTCGAGCAAATTGCCTCGCTGCTCGAAGCGACTCGTCGACGCTTTTAGCTCCGGTGCAAACCATCTTGCCAGTGCTAAAAAGCAAAACAGTCGTCTTCGGCTCTCGCTGTCGAACAATCAGTCCGGAAAAGCGTTTCGGATCGTACTCGGCGTTTCGCAGTTTGCTTGCGACGTGCGACAAATCGATGCGAGTCGACAAGCTCGAAGTGGAGACCACGTTTCGCACTTGTGGAATTGCTTCGACGATATTACTTAATGCGCTTTCGATCATCATCATTTAGCAACTGAGCGCAAAAACGGCTGTCATCGGTACTTATGTGAGGCATTTTTGGCATGATGCGCAAAGCTTCGCGCAATGATTACCGTTATCAGCTACCACACGCTTTGCACGGAACGTTAAGCGTTTTTGACAGTGAAATGCAAAATTTGTGATGCGGGTGTTTACATTTTTCGAAAAAAGCCTCGTCGCTCTGGAGTTCGATAATTTTTGCGCACGAGGTACACAGCACTGGACACCTGTATGACACCTGACTCGGGTCGCAGTACTCGCGTGCTTTTGCCACCAGATTCCAGTAAGAGTCACGCTCGTGGAAGAAGGATGCGACTTCTCTTTCCATAGCGTCGCCTTCTATGTTAATATCGCAATCGCTGTTAAACATCGACCTAAATTCAAATACAAAAATAAAAAATTAAAATGACTCAATAACAATGTGTGTTTTTATGAAAAAATGATTGAGTTCCTCCCTGACTTGTAAGTCACTGATTTCGCCGAGCTTTCTACAAGACTGTTTCGCTTTAGTCGGCACGAAAACATGCTTGGACAGAACTTGCGGCACACGCAGCAGCTTTTATGTGCTTTCGTGTTCTGCAGAGTCAGTGCAAATTCGTGTTTCACAGCTTAGCTCAATTTCGCAAAAA
>JBANCZ010002859.1:0-14320 GCA_037040025.1 Sphaerogastrella javana
AATGCACATTGTGTCTCTTTCGTACTCATGTCTCAATCTGATTGTCGCTCTGATCAAAATTTGCTATCTATTCATTGTATGTCCTACCCCATTTTCCTTATTACATAGATTTGGCAGTTCAACACTATTAATATACCCATTTGTTATTTCCAAAGACAGGGTCTCGAAATAATAACAAACATGAACTTTGAAACAATTGCTTATCATTGTTTATGTTTAATTAAATCAATGTTTATATTGTATGTGTTACTTATTCATTTCAATTAATGTGGGCATTGCTCAAATGTTAATCTTGAATTTTTTGTAGAATGGCTTACGCTTTAATAGATCCAACGGCAGCTTTGCCTCGAACGAAGTATTGGAAGTGCAGGACTATCAGTATTTCGATGAGAACTTTATAGCCGACTCCATTGTTGTGGAACAGAACAAAGCCTGGGTGCAGTTTGCCAACATACCGCAGCAATTTGGTATGTGAACACTTCTCAACATTGTTTGCAAGCAAATTTGTTAACATTTTCCAACACTGAATAGCCTTTAATGTTAGCATTAAAACCATTGCGATTAAAGTACGTCGAGAGAAACGTTACCAGACCATCACGAATTTCGGTGGCGCCTTAACGGGTAGCGTCTCGTATATACTGCAGCAGCTTCCACAAGAGTTGCAGGATCATGTCTATAAGTAAGTAATAGCTTCAAAATGACTAAAGTATAATTTACATATTATGCTTGCTTATAGATCGTATTTCCATGCTGATGGCATTGGTTATAATTCAGTACGAATGTCCATAGGAGGCAGCGATTTTGATCTGGAGCCCTGGGCGTATAATGAGCAGCCGGAGAATGATGCGTCTTTAAGTAGCTTTACGACACTGGATCCTCGTGATCTTAAAAAGGTCGAACAATTGAAACGTATTAAATCGGTAGCACAGCTGAAAGATCTTAAAATAATGGCAGCTGCATGGAGTGCGCCTCCTTGGATGAAGACAAATCAGCGCTGGACGGGATTCGCACAATTGAAACCGCAATACTATCAAACCTGGGCTGAATATCATTTAAAGTGAATACAGTCGAGTCGATCGGCTATTTATATATGTAAACGCATAAATGTGCAATCTCTTTTGCAGATTTCTTGAGCTAATGCAATCTAAAAATATGTCCGTCTGGGCCATATCCACTGGCAATGAGCCGTTAAATGGCGTCATTGGATTCTTTTTCGTGCACTTTATGAGCATGGGATGGACGCCCTGGCAGCAGGTATGCATAGTTACCATTAAATGATCATCGTTTTATAGCCAATATTCGTACTTGCTCAGGCAATTTGGCTGGCCGAACATCTTGGACCGACCATTAAGAATTCTTCGCAGAGTCATGTGCTCATCTTTGGCAATGATGATCAGCGCTATACATATCCCTCCTGGTTCCGGAAGGTAAGTCAAACTGTCGACTAGGTCAAAACTGTTCAAGACTTTGATGATATTGAAGGAAAGATAAACAAGAGCATTCGCTATTAAGTTAGTTTCAGATCTACAGATTCGCCTTCACTTATATGGATCCATCGAAAGTCTGTGCCACTTGCATATGTAAAATTAAATTTTCATAATTACAGTTTTATAATCTCTTTTCTAGATGCGGGCATCACGCAAAAATGCACTAGACTATCTCGATGGCCTCGCCGTGCATTGGTATTGGGATGATATGTTTGGGACCCAACTGATAGATGATGCACACGCGGAAATGCCAAATAAATTGATGCTGAACACTGAATCCTGCCTCGGCGATAAGCCCTGGCAGACGCACGGACCCGAACTTGGCAGCTGGGGGCGTGGCGAGAATTATGTGCGTGCGTACATGGAGGACTTACAGCACAATATGAATGGTTGGCTCGACTGGAATCTGGTGCTAGACGAACAGGGCGGACCCAACTATGTACACAATTATGTGGACGCAGCGGTGATTGTGAATACGACAAGTCGCACAGAGTTCTACAAGCAGCCCATATTCTATGCCATCGGGCACTTTAGCAAGTTTGTGCCGGAACAATCCGTGCGCATCGACACAAGGAGCAATGAGACGGATGCCCTGGCTCAGCTATCGGTTGTGGGCTTTCAAAGATCCGATGGCAGCATAGCTTTGATCTTGTACAATGGGTAAGTGGCATGCATGCTTAGCATAAGTGCCAGCGTACTATATATGTACTTTTGAAGTTGCATCACAGATATTTATGCTCTGACATTTTTACATTTTCACAGTGAGAATCTGCCAGTGAATGTGGCGCTTGATGACAGTCAACGTGGTGCATTCAATCTGCGGCTGCCTGCACGCTCTTGGCACACAGTGATCTACAAATGAGATGCTACAGATTACCCACTTAGGCACTATATGTAGCATAGGGAGAGAGAGAGAGAGAGAGAAAGAGAGAGAGAGAGACGAAGCATACTCTAAATATAACCAGGGGTCCAGCTGGTACACATAGTGCTTACCCTAAGGACCAATTAGGATAGAGAGAAACGGTTTGCCACTTTGCCGTTCAAGAGGGACAAACAAAACAACAGAACGGAAGGCAATTCAATAACCCCCCCCCCTTACACACACAGAAACACACACAGGATACCGATACTACATACATAGTTTAGTATACATCATATGCGGACTCTGGAGATTTGTCCATGCGCATCGACTAAGACAACGGAAATTTGTTTAAGCTGCTCAATTTGGCGTAACACGTCTGTTTACAATGAAATTTCATTTGGCGTTCAGTGTCTGCCCCGCCCCTTTACCTACGCCTACGCCTCCAACTCAGTCACTTTGAGCTGTGGGAGCGGCAATCATGTGGAGGGGGCCACGGGGATACCAGAATATGTGGTGGCGGTACGGCAAGTAGAAGCGGAATTTTTGGATCAAGTTGAGTGACAACTGGCAGTCGAGCGGCAACTGAAAACATCTTTTTCGTAAAAATATTTTCCTTAGTTTTTCTTAAGTTATTTTCATAGTTATTTTTTTTGATTTTCTTTTTTTTTCGTTTCAATACATATGCTCTATAAATATGATTGTCAATTGAGCGCAAAGCAAATGCATTTGCCTCTGAATTCACCATGTGCATCTCTACTATCTGATCTGCATTTTGGCTGCCTCTTTGTAACACTTGCCGCATAAAATGGGGCGTTTTATGAAAATCTATTAATTAAAACATGAAACGATCATATCATTCTATTACAATATATACTGCAATGCAGTACATTTCATAAATTATTCAAATAATACAACAGGCATTGCCCACAGAATTTATGATAATCCGTTTGCGCAATACTAAATATTTTTATGCAGTTCTTCAGATCATTAAAATTATAGTAAATAAGCGTCTCCCATTATTCAAGTAAACAATTGTTATGGTTAAAAGCAATTAGCAAAGTTCAATAAGATGGTGTTAAGACACAATCGATTATTTATCAAATAATGAACATGTAAAACTATGAAAGTTAATCAAATAATTATTGTTCAGTAGTTTTTTGTATTATTGTCAAAAAAAGTCTTGCGGTATTTTCTTCTTCTTAGTGACTCGAAGATTCTTCGAATGGTTTATAACGGCTTGATGACTCATGCCCAGCTCTGACCGAACCAACTCTCACCAGAACGAAAACGTTGAAACCATCGTTGTGCGTTGGAAATGGAAAATGTATCGGGTCCATACACTGCACAAATTTTATTGGCAGCTTAAGATGCATTTTTGCCTTTATCGTAGTAGTACTGTAAAATATGCCGTATTTTCTCTTTATTTTGCTCCATGTTTGCCACGCTATAACTCACAAATGAATACAAAGGAAACAACAATCAAATAAGTACGAGGTAGTGCGTGAAAAGAGCTTTCCAAAATGGTATACCATGACCAGAAGCGAATAAAACTAGAACTACTCGCTTGCAGCGACAACTAGCGAAAATACCGCAAGACTTTTTTGACAACCTAATATTTTATCAACATTATTGTTAAAGATTAACAGCATTATAAATAAGTACGTGGTGTTACTGCTCTCTTTTCTATTAAGTTAACAGGAATCCATTAACCCAAAACGCAGCAGTATGCGAAAGTCTTCGTTTACCAAATTTGGCATTTTCCAGAAAGAGAAGTTATTTCAAATAAATATAATAAATAAAATAAAATTAATATATCCCTTTGTGATTTTTAAACGCAGCGTCTTAAAACTTATGTAAATTAGTATTGTTTTTATACCTATGTCAAATATACCACTGGAACTTTGTAAAAGATTTTGTGAATACATTACATTCTTTGAATCTCAATGCTAGAAATGATTATATTACGAATCTTATGATTTTCTTTGAGCGTTTCCATCGCTTCGCTGGTGGCATCTGGAGAGAGGGAAATTTTAAATGTATAAATGCATTTTGAATGCTTTTACTTAATGTTGCAGGGGCAAGTGACAAGTGGCAAGAGAACCGAATGCAGCTTGGGAACTCTTGGCAACTTCTCTTTCTCTCTCTCTCTCTCAAGTGCTTACAGCAAAATACACTTATCAGGCATGAGCGTGTCAATTACATGCCGCGCCCACGCCCCCTTTTCTCATATTTTTTTGTAAGCAGCCTTTGCGGGAAATGTCAGCCAAAGTGTTGAGTGTTTTTCTTGTTTCTTAGTTGCTTCTGTTGTTGTTGCTTCTGTTGTTGTTGCTTCTGTTGCTTTTGTTGTTGTGGTGTTTGTAATGCATAAAGTTAATGAGGCTCATTATGAATATGGCAGCGATATGTTTGTGCAGCAGGGGAATTTACACGCGCTGCTCTGTCAGCAGAAGATCAAAGCACACTGCCACAGTAGTATGCCCATTTCCCATTCCCCATGCCCATTCCCATAGTGAACATGCCCATAATGTATTATGAGTTATTGGCGAACGTCAGATCCATATCCATATCCATGGCCACATCCAGCTATAGCTATACCAAAAGCAACAGCTACAGCTTCGGCTCTACCTCCAGATATTTGACTGATCCGCTTCCTGGCAGTTGCAACGCGTCGCGTGCTTGTCAACAGCTGACAGCACGATGTCACAGCAATTTGCTGAACTAAAGTCGCGGCTACACCTCTGCAGCATTCCCCTGCCTCCAGTCCAGCGTGCCGGTCCTCTTCCAGCCACTTCTGTTGCACTTCTCCACATCTACACACTCCTGCACATGTCGTCTCTGTGACGGGCACTCAAATTGAATGCTCAAAACAGTCACATAGACAGACAGACACAGACGCAAACTGGATAGTATTTAGTGTCAGATTTATTTCAAGCATAAAACGGGGATCACATTTCACAGTTCCCGCTGCTTCACTCACTAAATGGGCTGCCGAGTTGCCGGGGTTGGGGATTTCACTTAAGTGGCCTGCGGGACAAGGGCGCCGGATGTGCCTGTATTATGCCCTCCATATAGACACACACACACACACACATACACGGATAAGCATACATACTAGTACAAAGTAGTACATGTAGTACGTTATGCTAGCTTTTTTTGTTATGTGTGTAAATAATGGGTCGTATTTTACGTTGTATTTGGCCAGATAAGATAGGCAAATTATACATCGAGTCAATCAATCCATTGGCCAAATCATAAGCGCCATAGACAGCAACAAAATGCGACGTCCGCTCTCGCCAACGTTAGCCAAGCTGGCTGAACTGGAGCTGAACGAGACACCGGATAGGATACAACAGGATATTATCATATTACGTGTGTGGATACGTCAGCAGCCGCATCTGAGGGCACGCACCGAAGATGACTTTCTGATTGCGTTTTTGCGACGCTGTCGCTACAGCCTCGAGGAGACGAAGCGACGACTGGATCGCTACTTCAGCTTCTACAATTTGTTTCCGGAGATCATGAGCAATCGTTCCATCACGCCTCGTATATTGGACATAAATCGATTGGGGTGAGCTTTGCCAGAAACATTTTAGCTGAACTATTTTGGAACTGTTGTCTATACTTTTTCAAGTGTTTGCTTGTATCCGGATTTGCCCAAGTGCGACAATCGCACAGCCCTGTTCTTCGCGCGTTTTGGCCAATTCGATCCGAATCAGTATAGTCTGCGTGAGGTGTATCACTTCACGTCCATGGCTATGGAAATAGTGGCTCTAGAGAATGACTATGCATCGGTGGCGGGGATATGTGAGATCATCGACTTGGAGGGCGTCAATTCGGATAAGATGCGACGCTTCGATAAATTGTTCTTTCGCAAATGGTGGAACTGGCTCCACGTCTGCAGTCCACTGCGCGTCAAGGAGGTCTATGTGATCAACATGCCCAAGGACATACAGAACACCATTATGTTTCTGTACAATGTGATTAGCACACAGGTCAACTATCCGGTAAGTTAAACTTAGTCACTAGCTGCGTTTTATGATGTTTAGTTTTAACCAAAGATACGCGTGCTGAAGACGCCCGAGGAGCTGCTGGAGCACATCGGCAAGCAGTGCCTGCCAGAGGAGTATGGCGGCACCAATGGTCATCTGAACGAGAGCATTGCCTACATGGAGGATCTTCTGAACAGCTATCGCAGTTACTTTGAGCAGGACCACAGATATGGCACCATTGAGGAGCTGCGCGCCGGCGAGATTACCACGTATGAGGCAGAGTTTGGCGCGAACGGCTCCTTTCGCATGCTGAACTGGGATTAACTGTGACCCTGTTCACAATATTCACATTTATTACTGATAAGTTGATACGTTGATACAATGACACGATGATAAGTTGATAAATTGATAAGTTCTGGCTGTAGTCGATCAATTACAATATGTCCCTATGCACGCAGCGCATAGTCACCCATAGATAAGTAAAAATGTTCACTTAATTCGCTTATCTACAAAGTACAAACACACAACGACAGATATGAGTGCATATCTTTTATTATTTCTTTTATTGGGTATCTAATACGAACCGAGCAAGCGACCGAGTCAGGCGAGCGTGCCACCTGATAAGATTGCACACCCTCAAAAATTGTTTTCTGCATGTGTAACCATTCAAACAGTCAGCCAGTCGAGCAGCAGCAGTTACCAATCCAATTACCAATTACGAATTTCTAGCTAACAGTTACCAATTGGCATGACCGAACTGCGACCTCTGGAGGCGTCACTTGCCGCCCTTGCACTGACCGAGTGCGGCGAGCAGCAGTCAGAGCGTGAGGCGTTCATAGCCACTGTGCAGACATGGATTGCCAAATCGCCGTATCTCAAGGCACGCACGGATAAGCAGTGGATATTGCTCTTCCTGCGTCGTTGTCGCTACAGCGTCGAAGAAACAAAGCGTCGCATCGACAACTACTACTCCCTGCGAAGCGTCTTTCCCGAGGTGCTCTGCTCACGCCAAGTGAACGAGGCTCTAATGAAACAGTTTGATCGCGGGTAAGGCATATGATTAGGAGTAGTTGCACTGATTAAATGTGCAGTTAGAGTGTTATAGGCTGTGGTCTCTCCTGAAATTTTCCTCTTAAAAATTGTTCGTCTCAGCTGCATCTGATAAAAATAGTATTCGATTTCTTTTTTTTTTTTTGGCAAACGTTTGTTTATATTCGATCCACTTCTTTCTGCAAATCACATTAGATAATTAACATTCATGTAATCTTAACAGTGCTCTAAGCTGCTGTTGCAACTCTGTAAGTGCGCCTCACTTTTCCTATTTCGTTTTACAACACTTGCACAAATTTGGCATTCGCCGTTTATGCCCTTTGCAACACTTCCATACATTTCGCTATGTTCCAAACAAAGCATTTTAAAATAGTGAAAAATCGCTATTTCCTTTTGTGCAAAGAAAAAAACACCTTTAATTTAAGTTTAAAATGAGCAAAGAAGACTTAAAATACTATAATAGACCGTATCTAAAGTCCACGAAGAATGTAAATTTATCCGCATTTGATCTTAGCTGAGTAATGTTTTTTAATGTTCGCAGTATTCATGTTATACCCGCACGACCAGTGAGTCCTCTGGGTGCACGTGTTATCATCTCGCAATTCAATAAAGTGGATCCCAAGCAGTCGAGTCCACGCGAAGCCTTCAAATTACTTTTCATGCTGCTCGAGCTGCTCGCCTTGGAGTGTGACAATGCGACAATTGCTGGTCTGTTCTTTGTTGTTGATGCCAGGGATGTGACAATGGAACAAATGCTACAGTATGATCCGTTTCTGCTGAAGAAGACCTTCATGTTTGTTGATCAGTGTATGCCGACGCGTTTCGTTGAGATACACTTGATCAATATAATACCATCGGGTCAGTCTGTCTTCAATTTTGTTACCTCATTTCTCCCTGCCAAGCTGCCCTGGAAGGTAACACATTTACGCTTAACAAATCTCTTTAAATTTAAATCTGCTCTCTCTCTCTCTCTCTCTGTCTCTCATCAGTTCGTCGTACACAAGAAGTCGGAGGATTTGTATAAGCATCTGCCGCCAGAGGCCATGACCATTGAGTACGGCGGCAAAAATGGCTATCAGGCGGAGGCATTGGACTATTGGCGCGAGAAGCTGTTGGCAAGCAAGGATTACTTTGCGCAGGATGCACAATATGGTACAAATGAGAAGCTGCGCGTGGGCCTGGCCAATGCCTGGGCCACTGGAGAGCTGAGTGGCACCAGTGGCTCGTTTCGGAAGCTGGAAGTGGATTAAGTGAACTCGTTGCTATTTCATTTATAGATGTGTAGATGCGTATGATTAGCGTTTAATTAAGTTGTTACTACAGCTACAGAAAAATACTAATTTATTTATATAGAATTTCTAAAACTTCACTGGTTAACTAGTACGTGTGTGCTTGTGTGTGTGTGTGTGTGTGTGTGTGAGTGTATAACGCGTATCCTTTGGCTGGCACTTACACTAATACCTTGACATTTAACTATAGTGATTAGTGATTGAAGTGTAATTAATGCTAGGTGCTGCATTTCTTCTTGAAATTCGCATTCAATGATGCTGTGTTGGCCTTTGTACTGCTGGTGGATGTACTAGAGCTGGCGGATGAATTGGCTGCCAAGGCTGCAGACGTTACGGATGATGATGTGGATGTTGAGGATGTTGATTTGCTGGCGGTTGAGGCTGCAATTTGTACAGCGCTCGTTGTGCTCTTATTAATGCTCTGAACTATTAAATTCAGGCAATCCAAACTAGAGCCATTCACGCTGTTGCTGCTGCTATCAAAGTCTGTGGCAATTAAATATTAAAAAATTGTATTTAAGTGCTAACTAGATTATATATGAATGACTTTAAGTGTTTTTACCTGTAAATTGTCCATATTTCTCCATGTGTCTGTTGTAGAAGTTGAGCTTATCTTCCAGATAAGCACCCGCATAAGAGCTCTGCAATGAGTAGATACAAATGCATCTATTAGATACTTTTACATGCAGCAGTTGCCACAAAATTAGCAGAGCAATAAATTATGCGAAATGGCAAAAAGTGTCGCCCCAAATGACAATGTCAAAATGCTTGTGCGACTGTCAACTGCGCCTCCAAATGTCATACGAAATGCGCTCTAATGATGAGATTAAGCCAAAATATATACATATGTATCTACTATATGTGCCTCATGCCGCTCGAGACTTGAGATTTTACCAATTTGCTGCTTTTGTTATGTTGTTGCTGCTGCTGCGCAGCTAAAGATACTTTCGCTTAACCAATTAGAATGCATTGAACCAATGCACTTGTATCCAGAGTCCAAGCGCATTGTCTCTCACTATTAATCTCTCTCTCTCTCTCTCACTCTGTCTGGCTCTGTCTAGATCTCTCTCTCTCCCTCTCTGTCGGACTATCTGCTGCTTTAGCTGCACTTATTAGCAATTAAATTAATTTGCTGCAATATTTGCGTGCATACGCAGACGACAGCAAAATCGTTACGAGGGGAATGTGGCAGTGCTGCGGCTTTTGCGACTAAAGCGTATTGAAACGGAGATGCGCAGATTTCATTAGAAAAATTGCATTAACGCTTTTGTTTTGGCAAATTATAATTGCCACTTCTGGGTGGGTCGATTCGAGTCGAGTGGAGTCTGCTCCACACAGTTCCAACATGGCAAGTTGCAGCGGCAACTGGCTGTTGAAATGCTAAGCATTCGATGCAGTTGCCGTCGCAGCGTCTGCAAGGATCACAGCACATGGCAATGGCAAGGGTGTGTGTGTGTGCGTTAGGGTATTTATAGGCGGAGTGACATGAAAACGACTCCCAGCAAAACAGCCAAAGAACAAGCAGAGAACAAAACATTGAACACAACAACTCGCGCTGCACTTTTATAAAGCGATTTATCATTTTCCAAGCGTTTAGTGACAGCATGCGCTCGATATATGCGACACACACACATACACATGTTCAAATACATACATCTATTCATACATATATACACTCATCGGTACATGCATGCATATTCATATGCATTTTTGTTTCATTTCTTTTGACGCCAACATATGAGCATACGCAAGTATACATATATATATATAAATATATGTATATATGTATATATAGTCATGTACAGATCTGTATATGTGAATGAAATGCTACTTGTCACTGCCCCCAAAACATTTTTTGAGTTACGCAAAGATTTTAAGCCGCTTTTGGCGCGTTCTTCTTAGAATATACTCTCTCAGGGTCTCTCAGGGCTTTTGCTGCCTTTTGATATGTAACGGATATGCCGCATTATGCTATGTTTTATCTGTACAACAAATATTTCGATTTATCACAATATTTATAATCAAAAATAGTTTCTAACTAAGTCATACGACCGCAGATAAACGTTATTGTGAGGTTTACGGTCGAGTGTACTAGTAGATAAATAGGGAATAATACGTAGCTATTTCTATTGATCGGTAATGTATATACTCATACAATTATTAAGGAAAGTTACATCTTTTGCTACATCTATATTTTACAACAAACTTATGTCTTATAAATACTATTGATTTAATAGGCCCCTTTCTGTTGTACCATGTTGTAGGGTATCAAACCGCATATCTTTAGTTTTACTTCCGATAAAGATATGAACACACGGTGACTACAATGACTCAACATGCACCCAAATGTTTAAAATACGCCCAATTTATTGATGGTTCTTTATGAAATATAAAAATACTCCAGCGATTACACCTGAAGTGCCTTGACTGATACGAGAATAGTGTGGGAATCGTTTAGCGATAGGGTTCGCCACTTTAGCCAGGTGTTGTTGAGGTTCGTGTGTTTTATAGAGTGCAATTAATACGAACATTTAATGGTCTAATGCAGACGCTATATGAGTTTGTACTGAAAGTGTATGTATTCTATATGAAAGAGGGGGCGCATATGCAGATAGACCTAAAAGGAGGAGTGTCTGCTGTGCCGTGTTTATTTATGAGGCATTTGTTATCAACGCTTAGCATTTTGTTTATAAAAATACTTATGACTATAACTCCAGTCTCCCTTAGTCGCCATGCATGTGTGTGTGTCGTGTAGTGTTCCCCAATGGGATGGATGGATGGATTGTCAGCTGAAATGCATTTTAATGTCTGCACTCTGGCATTTCGCCAGTTTTTAATCAAACTATGGACGCACATTAATATCTGCCATTGAGGGCGCACTGTCGGCTATACAGATGCAGATACACATACACACAGATATAGATACAGATACAAATGCAGATACATGCAGCGATACAAGTAGCAGATACATGTGCAAATACAGATATGCAAGGTTTTATGGTAAATTAACAAATTTGTACATTAAAATGTGAAAAACTCAAACAAACTGCATGGAAATTACTCAAGAGAATGTGCCTGGCCTGGCCTAGCCTGGCATACACTGAGATTGGCGGGCCGTGAGTTAAGATCTGCAATCCATAAACGTATCATCGTACATATACACGAGGCTATTGCAAAAATGTTCGCGTAATTGTTGACAATTTGTTGTGCTGTCACAGATCGTGGCTAGCACACCATGCCATAATCCCAATTCCAATTGCTAGCCCTATAGATCCGCATCCTCAATTCCCCTTCCCTAACAAAGGCACAGAGCGTGTCGCTTGCAACACCTTTCGAAGAACGAGGAACGAGGAACAACGCTCCGAACTTGTCATGTTTTTCCTGTGCAATTTGTCAACTGACACATTTCTCTTTACTCATTTTCCATTTCCATTTTCATTTTTGGTGCTTGTTCTTGCCAACGAGTCGAACATAAACTTATTGTGAAAGAGAATTTAGAATACCCCTCAGCCTACATCTCCCACCACCTCCTACTCCTTCGCTATATTGAAATGTAGCTCAAGCGAACATGTAATCTGTCCCATCTAGAGATCTAGATCTTTTGCTGCCTAAAAGGTATTTTGTATGCCAATGCGTTAGAATTTGTTATAATTAATTCACAGCACGATTTTCATTTATAGTTTAGGGTTGGTTGGGTGGGCCATGCAAAGCTCCCAAAATGAGAATTTATTTATTTATTTATTGCGAGGAACCAACGTCCAACCGCCCCCCACTATCTTCCACTTCCAATATAAATTCTCCACTCATTTGTATGTTCCGATCATTTCTAGAGGCTTCTGCTTGGGGACAGCACTCTTTGGGCGATCATAAGTCATAATTCTCTATGCTATAAGCAGGTTCGATAAAAAAAAAAAAAACATCGCAGCTACATCTGGGGAATTGGGTAATGGGTAGCGGGAATCGGAAATCGGGAATCGGGAACTGTGAAGCTTATTAAGCCTCACGTCAGCGAGCGCATAAATTGTTAAGTACGAAATGAGAATACAACGAATGCTATGATATGATATGCTATAGGGTGCATTTGGGGACCTGAGGAGTCATGTTATTCTATTTTCATGTATCACAAGCTCGCGGCCTCAGGGCCTGAAATTTTGATGAATGTGCGTGTCGCCAAAACCAAAACAAAATAACAAAAAGCGAAAGAAAAATGTACGAAAATGTTTTTCATGCATGAGGTTTTTACGAGAAAATAATTGCGGAACGTTTTCATTTTTGCTTTCGTTAATATTAATTGGCGTTAAGCACAAACCCAAGCAACATGGCTAAACAAATGAATAAACCAAAATAAAAACTTACCAGATAATCGGACTGGCAACTTTTACCACTCAAACTGGGCGCCAGATTGTCGCCATCTCTCGTGGGTGTGGATTCCTAAAACAAGCCACAGAATTTCATAAGTAAATTGTAAATAAATATAGAGATATATGGTGATGGTGATGATCATAGCGTGATTAAAATATATATAGAGTGAGGTTGTGTGTTATGTACCTGCAGCAGATCCTCCAGACTTTCTATATACTCGATGGCATTGCGCAAGATCTCAACCTTGGGCAAACGCTGGTTGGGATTGGACGATGTGCGACGCTTTAGTATCTCAAAGGCCTCATTAACCTAGAAATCACAATAAAAATCAAAATGGATGCTAAGTTATGCGATATCATCAATTAAAACTCTTGCTCGTGTCTTATCAGACCAAAATGAAGATGACAGCCATTGAAGAAATCATAGAAATCCATTAGAGACGCCATAAAAACGCGTCCGGAGAGCCCATACCCAAATGCTAAGCGATCGTTCATTTTTAAGTGGCTCTTTAATAAAACATATTTTAAATTAAATTGCGCATAAAATTTAAACAATTAAATCGTTGGGCGCGGGTGTTAATGATCGCCCAAATGTCGTGTTCCCCCTTTTTTTTTCGAGAGAACCATTAACTCTGTCATAGACAGGCTGCCTGCCTGCCCGCCCGCAGGAGGGATTTCTCAATCTATAAATACGCATATGGATATATAGATATATAGAGCTATTGGTACACGTCTGTTGGAACTTCTGATTCAAGAGTTTTTACGATTTGTCGCAGAACACTTGAGCTCGTTAATGTTAATGTTTTTTAATGTTTGGCAAATCCTGAATTTTACTGCTTGTTGGGTGGTTGCTCTATAGCCCCCAATGGGGTTGGTCATACTCTCTTTTAACATAAGGCCTTTAAATGATTGCAAGTGACGTTTACGGCCATGATGTGTTAATTTTTTTGTGGCGCAACTAAGTTGCACTTAATTGCTTTCGACTTTCGAAACCCTCAATACCGTTTGACGAAGTGCTCCCTTATGTGCCATACACAAATAACTTAAGTATCATTACGTACTGTCCGCTACATTCTAACACTTTCTATTCCCTCGCCATCACATTGTTCAGTATTTGGAAAAAGATTTCATTTATCATTTACATTCTGTTTTGTCTGGTATTTAAAACTATTCAAACAATGTCTTATAGGGTCTCCAGTTTATTAGTATACCATCAGTCGTTGTACATGAAAAAGTTGTGGTACAAGAGGTAAATACACTCTGATTATATTCTCTCTACAAC
>JBANCZ010002860.1:0-14313 GCA_037040025.1 Sphaerogastrella javana
AAAAAATAGAAGAAATCATGAACGCAAAACTGAAGATAAATGGTAACGCTATGCAGGGGAAAAATCATGCCTGAAGAAGCGTTTTAGCGCAGTGATGCTTTAAGTTTGCCATTGCAGTACATACTGGTCACTGAGTGCAGACTATCATACACTTAAAATTGCATAATTTAATTTTAGAATACAATTAATGCTTGGGCGCTTATGTGCCAATAGCAGACTTCTCGTAGATTTTAATTGCCTTTTCTTGCAATGCTAAACCTATATCTTCTAAAAACTCTAATTTTTCTTTAGAAAAGATACCTTCTTTGAAAGAAAAACAGCTCTAAACATCCATTAAAGCTAAAGTTACAATTTTCAGAGTATAGTCTTTATCCTTATATATCATATGTATATAATAGGGTTCGCTTTACAAATTCTTTTATTTAAGTTGGTATTTTGGCCCAATGTCGCGGCAAGATGCGACTGAAGTTTTAATGAACGAGCGTGAACGCGGAGTTTTTCTAGTGCGCGATAGTAATTCCATAGAAGGAGACTACGTTCTTTGTGTAAGGTAAGATAATATATAGTAGTATCTCCTAATATCAATATCATTAAAACTATAGTGGTATCATAGCGAAATAACACACAATCAATTAAGATTTATACAAATATGAGTAGCTTTCTAGCTCGCTCATCTGTCGCAGCTTATTATTTGTATTAGACCGTATTCGTTTATGTTCTTGATTAACTCGCTGTGGAAACATTGTTTTAGCATGTAATATCATTAGTGGGATTTTTACTTTTATGCAGAGAAGACACCAAAGTTAGCAACTATATTATAAACAAGGTGCAGCATCAGGAACAAATCGTCTATCGCATTGGAGATCAGTCATTTGAAAATCTGCCAAAGTTGCTGACATTTTATACGCTGCATTATTTGGATACCACGCCCCTTAAACGCCCAGCGCAAAAGAAATGTGAAAAGGTTATCGGGAAATTCGATTTTGTTGGAAGTGTAAATAAAACCACGTACAAGTAAATTATACAAATATTTTTCAAACTATAAACCATCTTAGGATCAAGACGATTTACCATTTCTACGTGGAGAAATTCTCACTGTAATACGAAAAGATGAGGACCAGTGGTGGACCGCCCGAAATTCAACTGGTCAAATCGGTCAAATTCCAGTACCCTATGTGCAACGGGTAAGTAAATCATGTCATCCAAATAATTTGAAATATATATAAAACCACACGCATCTATATCTCTATCTATATATACAAATGTATATGTACAGTATAACAATGCCACAGAAGACGATATAACATTCATGGAACAGTCAAGTAATACACTTAACAACAGCACTTGTAATGCCCATCCAAATCAGTTGGTAGTCAGTGAGCCGCCTTCTGTGTCATCCAGCCAATTTAACAGCTTAAAACGAACCGACTTAAACGTGAGTGTGTTTACAGATTTATCGAATCATTAATAGAACGCATCATTTGTTGTTGATCTAAAAAAATCCATGAATCCATTATATCCAAATTATGTCCAAAGGTAGGTTAAAGATTTGCGATAACAATACGATATCATAATATGGCACAGGCATTATATTTATTATAAACTCGTTTTAATTTGTCAATTTTTGTGACACTAACTCACAATGCATCATGGACCATTTTAAATTGATCTTTAACTTAAAATTGAAGCAAATCGCTGTGTAGTAGTGTGTTATACTATTCTTTATAATTTATCGATCCGGCTTATCTAACAGGGAAGCCACTGTATTATTATCGGTATAGCTTATATGAACCATGTAATCTACTAACATTTCAAAAACATTCCCAATGTTTCGCAGCGCAAACTGCCGGCTCGAGCCCGTGTTAAACAGTCGCGCGTACCCAACGCCTATGACAAGACGGCCCTTAAACTGGATGTTGGGGACATTATAAAGGTCACCAAAACAAATATAAATGGACAATGGGAAGGCGAACTGAATGGGCGCAAAGGTCATTTTCCGTTTACACATGTAGAGTTTTTGGATGATTGTGATTTAAGCAATAGTTGTGGGGACGTGCGGCTCCATAATGCTGTTAATGAATGGGATGATCATTAATAAATATGTATTATTTAATTTTTATTACAACTATGTATATTAACTTTAATTTTATAATTATCATCTAGTTATATTTTAAATTTAAAAAAATGTATTAAATAATAGAGCGTAAGTCAATGTTTATGAACTGTTAAAATTATTAAATGTGTGTATAAATTAACAAGTTTTGGGTGTTGTAAATATTATTTAATGAATATTTATTTCTGTACTTGTTTAAATGATTTCAAAATAATCCACAAGTGTTAACTCCCTGGATCTGAGATAAACTATATTTTATTTTGAGCAACCGAGAGCGCATTCGGTTCTGCTAAGTGCCTACTAGATGTTAATTTCCAGATTTAGAGTGGATTGTGTTACGTCCTCTCAGGGTTAAGTTAAGAACTTCCTCGGCCTTTCCAGTAGGTTTTACATGTCGGCTCTGACCTAAAACGTAGGTTCCTCAGATAGTACCAAAAGTTAGACATAAACAAATCCACAATGAGTGGATTGAGTGAAGCCAGTGTGTATTCGTTTTTCTGTGTATCTGCAGGATAGTTTATGTTTACATATGCAATGGGATTCTCATTTTCATATAGTAGTCGTGTCGCACGCCTTTATTAAACCCTGTGTTTAAAAAACACTAAAGGGCTATAAACTTTGTGTAAAGTCGATTTGTGTGTAACAGGCTGAAGGAGGCGTGGCAGACCCCATAAAGTCTATATATTCTTGATCAGCAAGATAAGCCGAGTCGATTGAGCCATGTCCGTCTGTCTGTCTGTCTGTCCGTCCGTATGAACACCTAGATTTCAGAAACTATATTTGGCATAATGATTGCTGTATTGCCGAAGCAGATCAAGTTTATTTCAAATTTTGGATAACTTCCCCCCACTCCCCGCAATTGGGGAACCCATAATTTAAAATTGCCATAAAAGGCGCATATTAGAAGCTAGAACGTTCTGCTTTGGAACATAGATGCACATGTACATCTTCCACTGTTTGATGTAAACTTTGGATACCTTCCCCCACTCCCCCATTGGTGGATCCCCAATTACCGATTAATGATATCGATTATCGATTTTAATTATCGAAATCGATAAAACTGTGCAGCACCGATAATACTATACTGCTCCGAAAATCCATATCTCACCGGAAATACTATTCTGCTTCAAAAATACTATTCTGTTCCGAAAATACTATACTACCCCAAAAAAATAAAAACAGGGTCCCTACAGTCGGGCCAGTCCCTACTGTTGAATATTTTTTCATATGTTTCGTCAAAAGTCGAAAGAACAAATGCATTAATTCTTGAAAAAATTACTGGTAACGAAGGATACACGTCATACCGGCGTCGATCGATATGGCCGACCCGACATTTTCATCACTTTTACATGTAATCCACAGTGGTCTGATATTACGAATAGCAAAAGAGAGGGCTGCCCCACGTAAACGTTTTGATATGGCTGACTCAAAAAGTAACTCCATATCAATCTGATAGCAATATACCAGCCGAAATTCCCGATTAAATAAGTCATTCACAATTGTTCGAAATTGTCAACAAGAATATGATCCACGGTCATTGTGGTGAATTAAATTAAAAATCCCGATGCGTGGTGGATGAAAAATGTTCAGAGATATCCAAGAGCATTAATTCCTGAAACATACCGTCGTCGATCACCGATAGTTTTGCAGCTCTAATGCAACGTAATCATCAATATCATTATACACGCGATCAACTAACTACATCAATCTAAATGCTAAAGGACACCATTAATCGTTAAAAAAGTTAAAAAAGTTAAAAAAGTTGACATTGATCATTACCAATTAAATTTGAGCCTACGGTCAACCTAACAGACATATAGTTGACATAACGAACATATTAAATTATAAAATACATATAGAAAACAAAGAAAAACAAATAAAAATAACAAAAATATCCAACAGTAGGGACTGGCCCGAAAGAAGAGACCCTGTGTTTAGTTTTTTGGGACAGTATTGTCTATTCGGAACAGAATAGAATTTTTGAAGCAGAATGGTATTTCCGGTGTGATATGGATTTTCGGAGCAGTATAGTATTATCGGTGCTGCACAGTTTTATCGATTTCGATCATTAAAATCGATAATCAATATCATTAATCGGTAATTAATATCGGTAATCGATATAAAAGTAGATGTGTAATGAAATTTTCGATATATGTTCCAAAGCACAACGTTCTAGCTTCAAAATAGCGCTTTGTAAGCTGATTTTAAGCTTCAGGGTATCCACCAGTGGGAGTTTGCGGATAGGTATCCAAAAAATGTCGATTTTAAATTTTGAGCTCCCCAATTGCGAGAGAGTGGGGGCAGCTATCCAAAATTTGAAACAAACTTGATCTGCTTCTACAGCAATCATGGTGCAAAATATGAATACTGTAGCTCTTATAGTTTCCGAAATCTAGGTGTTCATACAGACGGACATGGCCCAATCGACTCGGCTTCTCTTTCAGATTAAAAGTATATATACTTTGTGGGGTCTACCACGCCCCTTCTGCCTGTTACACACAAATTGACTTTGCACAGAGTTAATAGAACCTTTAGTGTTTTTTAAAGTGTTTTTAAAAGGCGCATATTAGAAGCTAGAACGTTCTGCTGCAGAATATAGGTGCACACAGTATCTTCCACTGTTTGATGTAAACTTTGGATACCTGCCCCCATTTCCCCACTGGTGGATCTCCAAAAAACTAAAAATAAGGATACCAGGTGCAATTTTAAAGAAAGAAAGCCCTGATTTAGCACATTTATGCACAATCACATTATACGTCTACCGTCATTTTCACATTTTGGATACCTAGCCCCCCTCTTCCACAATTGGATACCAAAATTAGAAATTGCATATCACGGTCTATTTTGGAGCTAGAACGTTGTGCTTTGGCACATATGTGCTGAATTTCACTGTGCACCTTCTCTTATAATCAAATTTTAGATACCTATCCCCAAACCCACACTGGTGGATACCGTGAAGCTTAAAATAAGCTTAAAAATCGCAAATTTGAAGCTAGAACGTTGTGATTTGGAATATATATGGAAAATTTCATTACACATCTACTTTTATATCGATTACCGATATCAAATGATCGAATTTTAATTATCGAAATCGATAAACGATAAAACAATGCAGCACCAAAAATACTATTCTGCTCCAAAAATACTATTCTGCTTCAACAGATACTATTCTGCTCCAAAAATACTATTCTGCTCCGAAAATACTTTACTTCCCCAAAAAACTAAACATAGGCCCCTACTGTCGGGCCAGTCCGTACTGTTGGATATTTCATCTTAGCTTTGGGGATGAAGACCACTCTAGATCTGTTTCATTGCTCTGGTATAGACAGAATAAGGCTGCTAATCATGATCTTTCTGAGGGAAGGGAGGATAACATGCCACCTCTATGCGTTACTATTGGTAGTTGCTCAGTCATTATGTATATACTATTCTTTATAGACTTAGCAAAGGGTTATTTCCTTTTTGATTCTACTAAGGTATGTATTCAAGAAGGTACTTGGAGCTGCCCCATATAGTGTGGTGCGCATCGCAGCCATGAAGACTGGGATATTTTGTCACCTGCAATGGTCCACCAGCCCTATCACCTCCTGAGGCGGATAAGGCTCGCTGAGGTCACTATTGTTCCGGTGTAAAACTTTTCCCATTTCTTATCATCAGACTGGTTTTGAGGGAGCCGTCTGGACTTCATCCTAGTGTAAGGCATTTAACACCAAGGTTGCACCACAGTTCCTGTACTAGGGGCGGCCTCAGATGTTGGTCGGTGAACATCCAAGCCAGAACGGCCGAGGCCGCTTCGGCTCTTCTTCTTCTCGGTCTTCCTGACTAATGATTCGTCCCGAATTCGTCGTCATCGACTTTCAACAATCATTTACTGAACTACAAATTCTGAGCCCGACAATTGCGACTAACAAACTTTAACATTGGATTCCTCCTCTTCTATCAGTGTCAAACATATAGTTTTGTAATCTTTCAATAACTCTGCGTGAGAACTATAGCAACAATTTCAATCATTTCATCCAGAGTTGGGATTTCTCTTATGAAATTTTCTATAATTCTTTCGTCAATAAGTTTTCCGATCTCCATTAAAGCATACAAATATTCTTGAAACATTTTGTTTTATTCCCTGTTGCCGTTCTCTGAAAATCTGTTCAGAACTCCAATCAAACGGTCAATGCGCACTTCTCTATCTCCAAACATCACAAATTAACGTCAGAGCTGCTGCCTCCAGAAAAATACGACATACTTCCCATAACAACAGCTTTCAAAATAAACCGCATTATGACTGTGGCCCAAGCATGCACCGTTTGTCACTCATGTTATCTAGATTCTACAGCTGCAAATAAGTATTCCAATTGTTGAATATACTCTTCTTATTGTTCAGTGTATAAGTCATAGTATGCAAGCAACCTATTCTGTAATTCTCATTGTGTATTCAATTCTAAGGGTCTTAATTTTGCACGTAACTCTACAGCCAATATGCCCAAACTTCATTATGCAATGAACAACCTTACTACACAATTAATTTTACCAAGTATTAAATAACTTAATTCGAAAATAAATATTTCAAACATTACAATGATTCACAAACATTGATTTTATAACTGTGTTTCAAAACAATACAGTCATTTTGTGGTTCTTTCTTTTTTTTACTCAAGTTTTAATTTTTCCCTCAGCTACCTGTCGCTTTCACTCCAGATTCCACTCGCCCGCTTCGCTCGCCAACAGCTTTCGACTCAACAACCAAGTTTTGTAATTTTTTTGCTTTTCATTCTTTCTTTACACGTTCGTGACGAGATCCAGTCATCGAATCAATCCGCTCTAGCGATCTATCGTGTCTCTCCATTCCTTATTTTATACTATTTTATTTTTATTTGTAATATTTCCCTTGAGATCCAGTTTCTACCTGTCTATATACGTAAGATCACTTTTAATTATGTTGATTCATTAATATACAGGTACCATGGATCAGCGATAGTTGATTTCGATTCGCTACGTGGCGGCATTAGTTTGGAAACTGAGAAGACCGATGTTGGTACCACAAGTCGGTTAATGCTAACACGAGCCTCACTCCGAGACTCGGGAAATTATACGTGTGTACCCAATTCAGCGGTGCCCGCATCAGTGCGCGTTCATGTACTAACGGGTAAATAATATACCCTATGAATCGGTCCATTTCTTTTCTATATCCATAATACATATATATATATTTGAACAGGTGAACAGCCTGCGGCGATGCAGACAAGCAAAGGGAACGTTCAATCTGTTTCTAATGGGAATTTAATTAGGTGTTTGATCATATCAAAAGTATTCATTCAAGTTTTAACTGTAACCCAATGCATACATCGAAGTTCAAGATGACTAACATAGGCAAATTTAACCACATGAATCAATAAGAAATGTTCTTTAATGAAAAAATTTTACCAGGTATGTTTCGAGTCATATATGTTTCGAGTCATTTCTCTTTTAAAATATATAATTTTTTCTATTCTGCTTTCATATATAACAAAGCTTAACCTAATGGATTGATTAATAAAAAAGGATAAGTTTAGCAGAGGATTAATAAAAATAAAAATAATAATATTATGATAATACATACATACCAATTCAAAGTATATATTTACATATATATACAAATATAGTATTATTTAAATATAATTCCTATAGTCTTATGTAATAATAAAATTAAAACAGTAACTGTAATAATAAATACTTATATACGTATATAAAATGTAACACATACAAATTTTATATATGGTATTATAACAATGTTCCATATTTCATTAATTTTCCGCCCGTGTGTATCAAATTCTAGACCTCTGGCTAATTCTGTCTGTGATATACTTATTTGGAAAAATTTCATAACACAGATAAAAATAATTTTACAAATTTAAATTTATGTTTATTTATTTACAATTATGTATTTGTGTTTTATTACTATTTGTCCCGCTTGTATTAGTTAATTTAATTGAAACCTCTCTATGGTCGGGCGCTTTGTATTATTTGCTGGCGTTTATAAAGAGTTTTGGCCCTAGAAGGTGCAGCTTTTGTTTGATTCGATATTTGATTTTTCCTAGCCACTAACTCAAACTCTTTTGTTTTGGCATTAATGGTAGCACAGCCAATATTCGATATGCTCGGTGGTAATTTCGGCTCCGTATTATTACTTGTACTTGTTGAACTTCCAGTAGGGTCTAGAAATAAGAAATTTTGAAAAATATTTGCATTATAATGATATGAAATAATACTAGAAGAATTAGTTTTGATTTTGAAATGGTATTACCTTGAATCTTGTTCATTTCGTCGGGTAGAGCCAACTGTAGACTGGCGGAAAATACCGTTAATTTGTCGAGTGACACTGGCGTGGACTGACGTCTATCATTAGAGTAAGGAGCAGCTGCATCATAGCGATGTGTAAAATCATCAACATCCACTTTGCATTTGGTGCTAACGTTAATGCTTGAAGCTACATCATATTGGTTACTATCACCAGGGTATACAGGATTCATATTCATTATTTATGATGCAATCAAGAGTGGAGTTAAGACTTATATACCTGCTAAGTTGATTGCACTTGTTCGTTATGATGGCGTGCAATTTATCAGGGCAATTGTCCAGCATATGCGAGTAAAGGAGGTCGATCATTTCAACAGGCACCTTAAAGATCTCCTCATTGTGGTTTATCATAATTCTATCAAATATATATAGAGAATAGAAAATAAATAGATTGGAATATAAAATGGATTTAATTTTGATTCTTAATACCTGATTACATTTATCGCGTCCGCCATATGGGCTTGCTCTTTTTCATTGAATTCTATGTTTGAATTTGTTGTTGACTTTGGCATATAATCTCTCAATATATTTGGCGCAAATACCGTTGATAGATTACTGCTATCCATTTTGTTGCCAATAGTCTGCACACTACCGTCTTTGGAATATATATCATCACAATGGATAGCCACATTGCCCAAAAACTTAAGTAGAACATAAAGGGTATCTCGGTGTGTAGCAGGTAAGAGCTTTATTATATGTGATATTGCCTCGAATTGCAAGCGCCTATTACGTATACCTTAATATATTGATACAGATTTAGATTGAGATTGAGAGGAAAAGATAGAGTCAAAGATAGACCGACATGATCAAATTGTCCATGTAATTATATTTGTATATATTTTACGATATAAGTAACATACGTTGAGTTTCCAGAAATGCTGTATAGTATTGTTGACATAGTAAGGGCTCTGGCAAATCCCGTAGATATTCCTTTAACAGTGTGGCAACATCATGTGGGCATGTATTATCAGGAATGCGCATGTCCGGTCTCTTATCAAAGTCTTCACGTAGCTACAGTTTGTTGCATATCAAAGGTAATGTTAATATTTACAATATAACAATTGAGATAATGTCAAATGTAAATGTAAATGTTCTAACAAAATGTAATGTATAATATGGTATGAGAGGATATATTGTCAATTTTGGAAGAAACTAGCCTTTTTCACTCGCTTTTTTGATGTACTGACACGAAAAAGTCCAACTTTTTGCAGTCCATGCTCCTCCAAATATTCGATACAATTGATAACGAAATGCGGCACATTCAATTTAGAAGCACAATGTGATGATGTTGATGTTACATCGCCCAACATCATGGTGTCTAGATCTATGCCAATGCCGCTTATATCATACTGACTGCGTGACATATGTTCTGCATTCTCCATCGGTTTTGTAGGCAAACTTTCACACGAACGTACCTACATATTTTTATTACATTTATATAATATAATATAAGAGAGATAATGCATAAATAACTAGCTTTATATCAAGGCTCTGGTTGATTTTTTTATGTTTTTGTGTGTTTTGTTGGCGTACATTATTATTTAATTTTCTTACTCGACTACTATTATAGATTTGCTCACTACTGCAAAATACTGACGTCATTGAGTGCTTCGACTCGGAATTGCTGTCTACGTACGATGCTAGCCGGCTCCTATCCATGGCTAGAGAGCATTCTAAAGAACTACCAAACAGCGCATGGGTACGTCCTCCTAATAATATTAACCAGAGGGAACATCAAATAAATGAGAATTTCAACGAAATATTTGTATTGGTATGGTATCTGCATGGTATATGGTATATAGGTTATTATAGTACGTACCCTGTTCATCTTTTTTACCAATATCGAAGATGCTTGTGGTGAACGCTCTTTTTTTCCTTGTTAAAATGCGCCTTTTCTGCGACTTTTTGTCGATGCCTGCAATTAAATCATTCAGTTTACGCACATTTGTTTACATTTAAGATCAATAGAGTTTGAAAACTGTCATAAGTTAGTATTATTTAATACGAATCAGCATTTATTATGAAGTTAACATAATTATCAATATCAATTCATATGAATGAACCAAACTGTCATATTATCTGGCTGAAGTACGTATGTGCATGTGTCGATCATCAATCAAGAATTTACATATTATAGGATATTTTGACCTTGCAAAAGTGGTCAATAATTACCAATATAAATTCCAAGCTCCTTGATTTTTTCAATCGCTATATGCATTAGCAATTCGGTTTCGATATCTGTGAGTTTATCCAAGAATGTATCCGCTAATTGTATAACTTGGCCATGTTCCGATATCCACGTGTAATTTTCCTTATAACGCAAGGAAAACAAATTATTAACGCAAGAAAAATAAACTACATTGTAATAATTTTAATTGTATATATATATTACTGCTGGTGCCCATTTTTGGAGCTGGTAGACAATGCTTTGATTATTGTTACTTTGCCTTGATTGGCTTTTTGAACGGGCTCCCCATATTTTTCTGCTAACGAATTGACCAACATTGGATAATGATTTCGATTTTTGCATATTTGTTGTTTCATTATTAGCATCTGGAATGAAATTAATATTCATATTATATACAAAAATACAACCAAAATTTAAGATATATATATACAAATAGATTTCCTCTTCTGATATTTTCCGAAATCTAGCTGTTTAAACAGACAGACAGACGGTCAGAAGGACGAACGGACGGACTTGCTCAATTGACTCGGCTGGACTTTCTGATCATGAATATACTTTACGGAATACATACATTTTATGTGGAAATTAAAATAAAGGTGATTTCTAAAGGCAAGGTCTAAAAAGAGATGAACCTATCGATATTGCAACCTGTCGATATTGCAACCTATCGATGTTGCAGTTAGGATCGCTTTTAAGTTTTCAGAATTTAACTCAACTTCTTGCTTTAACATTTGTTTAATTTGGAAACAAGTTTATCACAAAGCACTTTTGATGAGTACATATTGTATTATAGTTGGGGTTTTTTTTTAGTTGGGTTTTTTTTTTTTTTTTGGTATAATTCTTGTGTGGCTCTTACTTATGTATGCATTATTAATGTTGGTACTCTTATCGCTCGATGTATTCGTTGATGGATGCAAAAAATTTGCAAGAAACTGCGAGCTGGAGCTGAGCAATGTACTGGGCGAGTGCTTGCTCCTTATATGTGACTGTCGATGGTGATGATGATGACGTTGTTGGTATGATTGTGGCTGGCTATTTGTGGGCGAGGTTGGGGCCGATTCCGATAACTTTTGTTTCTGATGTAAGCTGGACTCATATTCAGCTTTCTTGCGTATGCGCATCTCGAGTGCCTTTTCCCAGGCAATGTGGGCATTTTGCAAATTGCGTGATCCCTCATTGCCACGTATAAAATCCAATGCGACAAGCGCCCAAGCGTCCAATGTCTGTGTGGCCTTATGATTATCCTCATCCATACCGGGTGGATTAATTTCACCTTTGGCCTTAATATTACGCAAATTTCGATCATAATTTACCGATTTAAACCGATTCACATCACCATCGTGGGTACTTTTCTTGCGGGCCATACGCAAATAACGCTTTATTGTGTTGCCCACAGATTCTGATACATCCTCATTGTCGATGGAACTTTTACGGCAATTGGTTGTTATGTGTTTCTCCTCTCCGTGCACATCCTCATTATCGGACTGTTCTAACAAAGCCTCATATTGTTCTGCTAGTAATTTCAATTCGCTTAACTGTATGAATGTTGTTTGTGTACCGCAGGAGTTAAGAGTTAGCCCCTTCCTTGACTTATATTTGGACGATGATAATGTTGAATTTTTCATCATCAAATTAAGCGTTTGCGGAGGTTTTTTATCGATTCCTCTCATGTTTTGATTTTTATTTTTATCATTATTACTATTATAATTGGTATTTTTATTATTATTATTATTATTATTAGTATGATTATTATTATTATTAGTATCATTATTATTATTACTCGTATTATTATTATTATTATTATTATTATTGTTATTATTGAAATTGATATTTTTAATTTCATTATTATTTTTATGATTGCTATTATAAATATTTGGATTATTTGGACTATTATTTGAATCAGTATCATTATCAGTAGAATGTAACGGTACTGTTGTTATATGTTCAGATTCAGTCAAATTACTGACATTATAGTTTGAAAGATTTAAGAGCGAGGCAAAAGACGATAGATTAGAGGTTTTCTCCGGCTCAGTGGAATGTAAGATACGATGCAGTTGTTGTTTCTTCAAAAGGCTATAGATTTTCTTGAGTAACGCCTTATCCTGTAGTAAATCTGGGGTTATCTGATCAATGTC
Source organism: Sphaerogastrella javana (assembly GCA_037040025.1). NCBI lineage: Eukaryota > Metazoa > Arthropoda > Insecta > Diptera > Drosophilidae > Sphaerogastrella > Sphaerogastrella javana. Next base: position 12,770 of record JBANCZ010002860.1, read on the forward strand.
AATGGGTAGACAAGTTCTTGGCATATTTCTCAAGCGCTGCAACAGTTCTGACCCGTGCTGCTGTTGCTGCTGCTGTTCATAAAGCAGACTGGTAGACGGATCTGTGGGACGTCTGGAACTGGGTGACGCTGTTTGATCGGGTCTAACGGTTTTAGTGCCCAGCAGTGCTGTTGTTTTATAAGCAGCGCGTATCTTTAGATATGATTGTAGAAGCTCTATAGTCTGATCGACGTTTTTGTTATCCTTCTGTGCCTGCGTCTGCTCTTTGCCTCCATAATTATAGCGATGTCGTTGTAGGAGTTTCAGACGCTTCCGCGAGGTCCGCGTTGCGCCAGGAAACGAGGCCTTTCGACGCCATAGTATAAAACGGGGCTCTGCGGCACACACACGCTGAAAATCAGCCTCAAGCTGTGCCATGTCCAAAGCAGCTCGATCTCCTGATACAGCGCCAGATATTGAACCAGTGGTTGATGTATGATGCATCGCATCTGGCAATAATTTGCGACCGGCATCTGTCATATATCGCCATGTTTTACGAGTTAGTAACCAGCGTTCGCGCTTCTTTTCGGTTTCTTTACTGTTCGCTTTTCTTCTAGAGGCTGCCATTGTACTGCTAGTGCCGGTGCCGGTGCCAGTGCCGGTGCCAGAGGTGGCGCCGAAGAGCAATGCTTTGGGATGCTGCTGCTGCTTCGTGTTCTCCTCGTAGTCCTGTTCTACCACAGCAGTTGTACACTTTATTGCAGTAGTTGTGGTCAGATTGAGGTCAAAGCATAAATCTTTGCCGCTCTCCCTTTTTATGTCATCGATTTTCCCCGACTCGAACGTTCCAGGTGTATTTGTACTGAAATCGGTGCGATCGAGCTCGTACAGTACATCATCTAGGGGGCCTGATTTTTTTTTAACCACTGCTACAGGTCGACGCAAATTAGCAAGCGACTGTGGTGACGATGCTTGTCGTTGTGTTGCCGTTGTATTATTTTTGTTACTTAAACTGTAATCCATTTCGCGCTGCTTTTTGAATAGATTGCTCATTGCCATCTGAAACAAATATGTGTTTTTTGAATGAATACTTGATATGCATCCTAAATAAATCATAGAATATCCTATGCAATGAATCTTCTTTTATTCTACTTCTTTCTTTCTCTCTCTCTCTCTATCACTCTCTCTCTCTTTTTCTGATAGTGGCCATGGCCACTTGGACTACTACTCAGTGGATGGATATATGGATGGGCTGAAATCGTTTGGGCTGCAGCATGCCCAGCTGGATTCCTGCTGCTCAAAGGCTTGCCGCAGAGTCGCCACCAATGGCCGCCTTCGCGTTCAGCTGTTGTCTGTTTGCATCAGTCTCATTCCCAATCTCCTCCACCCCCCTCCCCCCTCCTTCTCTATCTCTTTCGCTCTCTATCGCTCTCCCTCTCACGCTGTGTATGTTAAATAGGTTCTTTTTTTTCGCTGCCTCTTCTCTTCTTCTTTTTAGACCCTGTGTTTAAAAAACACAAAAGGGTCTATTAACTTTGTGCAAGTCGATTTGTGTGTAACAGGCA
>JBANCZ010002861.1:0-14308 GCA_037040025.1 Sphaerogastrella javana
TCGACGACTATCGATGGTTTCCAAAAAACTATCGTCCAATATCGATGGCGCCCACTATCGATAGTTCTCCACCTCTAGTTTAAACATAAAATTTTGTATATACATAAATATTTAAAATAAACAAAACTAAATATACTAACGCTAATATTTCTAAATAAATGAAAGTATTTAAGGCTAATTTTAGTACAATTATTGAAAGATTTATGAAGCAGTTCAAAGTAAGAAACTTGTTTATAAATTGTTTTAAAAACATTGCAGTCAGAGAATAAATACAAATAAAAATGTAAATATATTTTGGAAATTGTTGAAATTGTATTTATTTTGATTGAGAGATTAAACACAAGTACTAGTTAATAAAATGATGAAAATAAAATAAATAATAATAGTATAATAATAATAAAAAGCTGCCAATACAAACCACATAGTGGGTCAAAGGATTCAGAGGTCAAAGGACATGGGAACTTGTTATATTATGTATAATATAATATTATGTCATTATGTACTTCCGCTCTTGCTGCTCGTCACCCGCAGCGTATAAATAATCAGTACAATTAATGAACAATAGAATGTTTTGGTCAAAGGCTGAGCTGACCAAAAGGAAGTACAAGAGCAGGACAAGAGACAAAGAGAGACAGAGAGAGGAACTCGGAAAGGAGGCGATGCGCAACAGTTGCATGAAGTGCGGGCACTTCAAATTAATAAGAGGAAATGCGAATAACAATGCCAAATGGAAAAAAACAATAAAAGGAAATTGAGAATGCCAATGGCAAAAGGGAAATTGGGAGTGGGAATGGGAATAGGATTGGGAATGGGAATGGGAATGGGAAAGGTCAGTCAATGGAACGGCAGTAGTCACTACACTTGCAGGTCCTGTGTGCGGTCCTTTCCCACAGGTGTGTGTGTGTGTGTGTGATTATGCGTGTGATTTCAGGCAAATCGAGCAGAAACTCCACACTGACCAATACTTTGATCGGTACCGACCCAAGCCCAGCCTAAATCCAATTAACGCTACTTAAAACATTCCAACAGTTTTTACATAACGCCACAGGATACTCGGGATTCTTTTTTCAAAAGACTATCGATCATTCAAAATTGTTTGCTTGCGTTTACACTGCGATTTGCTGCGCCAAGGAAGAGAAATAGAAACATGGAGCATATACACTGAGCGAAAAGATTGGGCATAAATCTAAAAACTATTTATTGAACATAACATAAGTATATAAAAATAGAGAATTTGATCAAATTAGATATAAGATTGGATTATTTCTATAAACATATACAACTATACATTTAAATACAGATTTTTCTTGCAGTGTAACGCTAGGCGTTCCAGAATTGCATGCGCATCAAATTACCATTACATAGTCCTTAGTTTTATATTTGAACCTTAAGTCTGTGGCACTTCAATTAATTTATGGGACAACTTCGAATTGTTTCTTGTTCCTAGCAATGGGTTTTTCATGTAGGCTCCATTTCCATGTAATATATGTACCACAGCGACCACCCACTTGAGTATTACCGAAACTGTTAGATATCTGTACTCTAATCCTGACTGATCCTGCGTCTAAATACCTGTTAACCTGTTTGTGTACACAAATATTGTTGCGGCTCGCAAATAACAATGATGGGAAAACATATATATATATACATACACATTCATATCTGTGAATATATATATATATATATATGGTTTTTTTTTTGAGCTGCAAACACAAACAAACAAGATCTTTCTCAGCACTAACGATGCTATCGACGCGAGGGTGGGCCCACATCAAATTGGGAACAGCCTTAATAGCATCTCACCAAATTCTACAGGGTTCCCACAGCGCTGACTACATGTGTGTGTCTGTGTGTGTGTGTGTGTGTGTGTGTGCGTATGATTGTGTGTGTGTCTTATCTGTGTTCCATATTTTGCAATTTAGATTTATACCACATTGTCGGAGCGATGCGGAGGCATATCCTTTTTTTGTCAGCGAGTTCCGCTCACCGGAAGGAAGTTCACAAATTTATTGTTACTGCTCTAGCCTTATATTGAACGTCGTATGTGAACGAGTTCCTTGGGTAGACAGTGGGCGTGGTTTTAATACTTATAAGAATGCTGAGTGTGAAATTTGCAAATATACATAGAAATTTATTATAGTATTTAAATTTAAATGTTTTTCTTATACAAGACTGTCATATTCCATGTTATCGATATATCGAAAAGTTTGGGGTATTTGTAGGTACTTCTTCTAATAATCGATGTCGGTATTCAATAATCAATCACGGATGATCGATAATTTAAATTTAAAAAATCGCCAAACGATAACCTATCATCTATAACAGATATACAATAAGAGATTATCAGTAATTAATCTTCATAAATTGATGATTAATAATCGAAAATCGATAAACGATAATCTAAAAATCCTTTTCAATTTAAAAAATACCGTACTAATAAATACTTTTAAGGAAATTCTAGCTGCTATACCAATTTACTTGATAAAGGAATTTCATCCTGTTATACAAATCCCTTCTATCTCTTCCGTCTCTCTGCCGATCGTATGAATTTTTCGCTCACACATTCCGCTAGGTTCCCAAAACACTCCGTTAAGTCCTGTTGTTGCAGTCCTTGCGTTTTCCCAAGCTAGAATTCTCATACAAAGAATTTGACTTTTGCATACAGATGATGATAGAGGTACTATGGGTAATATGGGACCTGTTGTGGTGTACCTGTTGTATTGATTGGGCCTTACCCTGCTGCCGTTTCTCACGGCCAGAAAACGGTAACACTCCAACGCACACAAAAGGACATCCAACCCTGGCATATTCAACCCTCAATGCCAGCGAACAGGTTCAACTGTAGCGGATGACTAAGAAAAAGACGATGAAGGAGGAGAAATAAGAAGAGGCGGGGGATGAGGACTACAGACTACGACACGTCTGAAGTAGGCGCTACGTTTGAGTTCGAGTTCTGTTTCGTTTTTATTGATTCAGCTCGTTGATCATAATAAACGATTAGTGTGCCAGATCCTGGCCAACGATCGGTACTGATCCTTATGCTGCCTTATATTTTGTTTCCCCATTTTTTTTTTAGAAAACATTTCCCATTGGCTTATATTTGCTATTGTATGAATATTCTTTTTGTTCGAGTTCACACGCACTTGTTACTCAGTTCTGTGGGCTGGGAAAATTAGTTTAGCGGTTTAGTTTTCCTTATTCCCTATTCAATTTTCAATTTTATTAATGATATTTTATGCCAAATAATCGAGTGATATTTTTTTTAGTTTCTATTCTTTATAAGCTGCCTTTATTTTGATAGACAATTCTTTTATTTAAGCCTAGCTTGGGTTTACAATCTGTATTAGATTTATGATGGGGCTTCTGCTCGGATATTTGGATCTAATGTCACTTGGATAGTTCCTAAGAAAAGATTAAGCGTGATTGTGCAAAATTTGCCAGGTTTACCGGAAACCCTTAATCCCGGCTTAGTGTAAGTGTAGTAATGGTATATTGCATAACAGGACCTCAGATCAGACAAGGCAATAACCGGACAACGCCTTTTCTTTACGGCTTATGCAATGTAGGAACGCCTTCCCGGAATGAAGAGTTGTCAAACGTTTTTTACGCAATAGTCACAAAAAGCATACACTGCTAAAAAAAAAATCCTAAAAAACTTCATGCAAGGGGGAAAAGATAACCCAGGGATTGGGTTTGTTGCCGGATTCTAGGAATTGGCCATGTCTAACCCTCTAGTGGGCAGACAGCAAATGCAAAAGCAAAAGCCGCTAATCGCAGCGCTAATGGCACAACATGCTCTATGCCATACACAAGGCTAAGAACCTGGCATTATCCTTGCCACCCGTCGCTTTTATTGTGACCAAAACAAATAATCACCCATTGCACATATTGTTCAATGCAAATGCGTTTACGAGCCGGCTTGTAAAGTTATCCTTTCTTGCATCGAACCTACCTCTCTCTCCTATTCTCTCTGTTCTCTCTCTCTCTCTCTCTCTCTTTCTCTCTCTCCTATTCTCTCTGTTCTCTCTCTCTGTCTCCCTGTCTCTCACTCAATCCCTACGTTAACTTTACGCATCCTTTCTAACCATTTTGCAGCCTTTCGCCTCACTGTCTGCACATTTGTCCGTCTGTCCGTGTGTCTATCTGTCCGTTCGGTTAGTCGTCTATGCAGCCTTACATGGAACTCTGGAAAATTGCCGTAGCGCATCGTAAAACGTAACCTTGTGCCAGAGCCTCGGTTCTTTGGTCATATAAAAACATTAGCGCTGCCATCAAGGACACTCACATTTGACTTGGTCGACGATTCAACTGTGAGCACTCAAACACTGAACACGCACATTCATCGGCGACAACATGAACACAAACTGAAACTCAAACTCAAACTCATACTCAAACAGCAAACAGAAACGAATAATCTATACTCTCATTTTTGTCTCAAGGTCCTTACAACATTCGAAACTGGGCCAGCGTTTAGTAAAACCGGATTAATCCAAAACTAACAAAACTAGGGAACTGTCTCCCTCTCTCTCGCGCTCTCTCTGTCTCTTGCTGTCTCTCTCTCTTTCCCCTTGCAATCAATCGCTGTAAACCTAAATTTTATGTTATTTTTATTTTTAGTATCTCTATTCCAAGTCATTAATGCCCATCATTCATTTCCATTTCCATTTAAATATATATTTTTTTAATTTTGCAAATATAATTGGAATTTGTATATAATATAATTCATCTGTATTTATAATTTATTTTATATTATTCGACTTCTGTTTGACATTTAATGTACTATTAAAAATTTAATTGCACACGTTTAAAAGTTTCATCATATGCATACAAAATGCCAGTAGATTTCGCTCTCAGTACCCAAAGCACAATAACTTGAAAGAGCGAGTGAAGCTCAAAGCACACAGAGAGGGAGAGAGAGAGAGAGAGAGAGAGAAAGAGAGAAATGAGAGAGAACGCAAGAAAAAGCTAGCGTATCTCTCTGTGTGTGGGTTCAGTGCGCTTTATGCAGAGAGAGAGGAGAGCGCAAGCTTATAGAACCTAGATTGAAAGACAGACAGAGAAAGTGGGAGATACAGAGACAGTAGGAGAGAGAGAGAGAGAGAGAGAATGAGAGAAAGAGAATGAGAGAGAGATAGGGATTGAGACAGAGGGAGTGAGAGAGAAAGAGTTTAGAAGCTTAGAGAGCAAGGTTCAAGACGAAAGAAGCGCTCTTGCATTCACATTGACTAACTTGGAGTGCAAGAATGCTAACAAAATCAACGGGATTATAGTATGAGAGTTAGTACATGTATAAGTATGTATATATTTGTATGTAAACGATTATGTATATGTAAGTATATGTATATGTATATGTGTAAATGTGTATGTATGTATGTACGTATATTGATTTATGATCGTCTGACTATAATACAGACTCTGCCGAAATATGCACATATGATATATGTTTTTAAAAAAACAGGGCCCAAAATAGATTTTGCATGATTCATTTTAAGATTATACGTAAGATTATACTTAAAATATAGTGATTTATTTAAATACTGGTTGTAAAAGTGATTTTGTATGATTCATTTTAAGATTATACGTAAAACATAGTTATTATTTATATGTATTTATATATGGTATGCCCATTAAATACTAAGCTCTGATCATCAGAGATTAGAACAGAATTGTTATAAATATTAGTATAATATTATTAACAGCGTTAGAGCCATAGGTCTAATTTAACATAAACAAAATATCGATATCATAGCATGATTTGATTGCATGAAGTTGCGTATGCGTTTTTACTTTACTCTAATGTGAATAAAATCTATATCTATGCAATGGAAAATAAATCATATAATAGGAGTACATTCTATAGAGTTATTAAGCGGCCCCCTGCCTAGTAAGAGTATACACGCTTATGCCACATTCCCCGTCCAGGGGAACGCGTGAACCCTACGTCAGGCTGGACTACGTCTTGGCACAAATCCATTCTAATGCCAGATGAAGGGCGCATGGAGGGCTGCTAGACTGACAGCCAGATCGTGGAAGCAGCAAAAGAAAATGGCTGAAGTGTGGCCAAGTTGTGAGTGTGTATAGAAAAACTTTCACACGCGTTGCATGGAACCAAAGCAAGAGAGAAGGCCCTATAATTTTTGGGGTGTCTTTTGGCACAGCCTTCAAGGAAAACCGCCTGCTTGACAAAAGCCGAGACGAGAGAGGAAAGGGCAGACGTAAACTAAAACAACAGCTGCTGGTTTTGGTAGTACAGCAGAGCCTTAGCCAGAGCTTGGCCAGACAAAGGTCGTTGCGCTTAACTGAACCTTGGAACAACCCTCTGGCTCACAGGAGTTGTACATTTCGCACAAGATTTACGAAATCACAAAGATCTTTTGGGCCTGCCGTAAAGGAGCAGTATAAATATGAAAATGGGGTGGCTATCACCGGGTCTAAGGGCTGCACATGCGCAACGAAACTTGCGATCGTTCCTGCTGCTGTTGCGCAGTCAAATTCAAATTGTGATTGAGGTTTTCGAAGGGAGTTGGTTCAATTTTTCGTTTTCTTCTATTTATTATTATTTCTTTTTATTTTTTTATACGCGTTCCATGTTGCGTGCGTACTTTTGTCGTCACACGAGTCTTGGCGCACACCTGGCCACGAACCAAGCCATGCGATCCCAGGACCCCCGACCACGACCACGACCACGACCACGACTACGACCCTGATATCGTCTTGCTGCCTTGCTTTCGTTGCGCCTCAGCGATGTCTCAAATTAATGGTTTATTTATGCTGAACGGTTTTGCCAGAACCAAGACAATTTGCCTTGACAGTTTTCATAGCAAATCGTAAAATAATGCCAAATATTGGAGCGCTACACAAATGTTCTAAAAATTTACACCAAAGAAAAGAAAAGAAAAGAAGAAAACGAAAATGAATATGAAAAAGACCAAAACATTTACTGAGACCGTGTTTTAATTTTAATCATAATCGCTTTATGAGCCAGCGACAAATACCTCTAAAAAGATGCAAAACATGGCACATTGTTTCATTATTTGTTGGCTGTTTGTTGTCAATGCTAAAAGGAATCTAGGTATAGAGTATACACACTAATAGATACACTACCTGTGCCTATTCGTAGAAAACGCGTTATGGTTTTATAGGCTTTTTGCATGCCCACACAAAAATACGAATTTTTGACAAAACCTTATAAGCATTGCCTTACCCCCAAGGTGGCATGCATAATGTCTTTATGAGTGTGGGCTCTACAGTCCTGGGTGTGTCCACCCTAGCTACATCTCTACATCTTTCTATTGACCTCTTGTACTGCATTTCCAATAATTTTCCCTCAAAGCCCTCCAGGCACTTGCTGTGGTCAAAACCGTCGTCGGTTTGCAATCGCGACCAATGCACGCTGTGCGTCCGACCAATAGCCAGAAACCCCGAATAGATAATTTGCTGGCAACCATGAAAATGGTTAGAGCACTCGCTGCTTTCCCATGAAATGCCTTTTGCCAATTGCAGTCGAGATATTTCACGCCTATGCTTATCCACTAATTGCGAATATGCTTATTTAGATATAGTTAAACTAACTTCTATTAGAGTTAATGGTTAACCTATAAATAATAATATTTAAATAAATGTGTATTATATAGTATATTTTGATATGAAAAGCAACTCTAAATCTAAAATAATTTAAAAAAGGGTCTAGAGAGATTAAACCGAATATCATATTGTTGCTTTTATAATGGTATACCATCAAGCAAATAGTTTTATCCCATTGATATAGAATTTTTATTTTTAGAAAAATAATATGACTATTTTATACCATTCCCTGTAAACATTTTCTACTTCTATATCCAAAATATTTTATATACATAATACTAAGTCTAGATTTCATATATAGCCAGTTCTTCCCACGGCAAGCAATTCAACTAAATACGCCTAGAGCGTTCTTATAAAACTTCCACCTCCACCTCCACTTTCTGCTCCTGCTCCTACTCCTCATGTACCTAGCGCTGCAGCTGCTCCTCTATCAAAAAGAAAAGAACACAAACCCATGAAGAAAGACGAAAGATGAAAGACTTTGACGCGTGCCAGGCGAAAAACACCGGGCTAAAAATAACGTTCATTTCAGGATCACTGATAATAATTACACAAACAGAACAGGAATGCAATGGCCCTAACAACTGCAGGGTCCTGTGCCAGCTCAAAACATTCGACTCTCTCACTCAATACTCCGTGCAACTGCAACCCTCGTGGACTACCTCAATGTGACTCATTGCATCGCTCAATGAGGGTCCTGTGCCTAAACCCGAAGCAACTCCACACCAGAATGGAGAGCAAGGGAGCGAAGGACAGCAGAGAGAGGCCGACGAAGGTAGCTGAAAAGGGAGCCCTCTGATTCTTTGTTGGCGAAGTGCAGTTGCCAGTCTGCCAACTGAATAAAAGGAAATTAGTTGGTGTAACGTATTTTCTGTCTGCCGTTTGAGCCCGATTTCCTGGCACGTGTGGCACGCGTTGCCAATGGCTAAAAAAAGAGAGCTCACATTTTCCAAGCAGTGATTGAGGCTGTGGTTTTTTTTTTTTAATTTAACAGCTTCCGCTTTTCTAATTCAAACGAATTTAATCAATTAGATGTCGCTAAACAGAACCATCGTATGTCATAAATAATAATAGCTGAAAAGTGAGCAAATTTATGCTGATGCCTGCAGTTATGAAAGCACAGATACCCTGTTATTGTATTAAATGTTAAAACAATATAAATTTTTTCGAATTTTCAAGTTTATTTGCAAATTAAGTAATTCCTTATTAAATAATTTATTAATGAAACTTTAGTGATTTGTGTATTATCTAAAACTCTTGTGGAAAAAATAACGGGCTATTGATCTGCTCACGATATAAGTCTATCGATTATAAACATTAGTTCAATGTCTTTCATATAGGGTATAGAAATGGTCACAAATCAAATGTTGGAGCGCTGCCTGCATAACATTCACAATGGGCACACACAGAAAAACTGTGACAAGTGCTTCCTCGACAGCATCGCATCATTCAGCATCAATTTGAAGAACAATTATGAGCCGTGTCGGTGAATGGGCTGCCCTGCATCAGAAGAGCTGAACAAGCGAATAGGGGGGGGCTCATCCTCATCATGAGCACCACTCGTCAAGAGAATACACAGAATAAACCAACAAGAACAACGAAATATAAAAGATCTCATCACATAAAAGGGTGGCTTGTGCCAAGATGCTATACAAAAGGATTGACAGACCCAACGAGCCGCAGTCAGAGCCGCATCATAACCTACTTTTAAGTCACTCTAAGAGCTGCCTCAACATAATCCCAGCCTCGCCCCCGCACAACACTTGAGCACCCCCTCTGCATTCAACCTATACCAAAATGCAGGCCAATTACGACTGACCCAAATTTTTAAGTACTTTGCTTAGGCCCCAAAAAAAAAAAATGTGAACTGTCAATACAAGTATTCGATGCAGATTGAATCCAATCACATTGAATCGTTTCGAATCTGTTCTCAGGGTCATTGCGTCAACCGCAAATCTGTCCCCGAGCACAACTGTTGCTCAATTATGGAAATTATGGCCAGTCAGAAGGAATAACATGATGTTCGTTCAATTTCATGTAGAATATACAATATACGAGTATACTCAATCGTTGTGATTTTATTCATATTCATTGTGTGGTTATTGTACTTGAAAACATATGTCAACTGTTGTGACAGCATACGTTTAAAATGCCCCAACAATATATATTTAATTGACCAACTCAGGAACTGTATAAAAATGCATCATACAGATTCATATTATTCGAAAAAAATCTTGAAAAACATCAATAAAAGAGGCTAATTAATAGCTTTTATAAATAGGGTAACACTTTGAAAGAAACTGATATATCAATCAGCTATATATAGAGTATAGAAAGTTTAGGGTGCAAATCGAATCATTGGGGTAAAGCTTTTTATATTTTAGTAGTGATAGATCTCTACTGAACCTACTATATCTCTACTGAATCCTAAAGAATCCCTACTAAATCTTTTATGAAATATATAGAATGAATGATATATATGAATATTATATATATGCATCAATTTAATCAATACGTTTGAATAGTGATAGATCTATAATACACAGATATGTAAGAATTTAAAATGATTTATTTTATAAAATATTTATAAATTCATTCCTACAATTTAAGTATATCCAATCAATTAAACTCTCTAAATTAAAGAATTCAATTTCTACAGAGCGTTTCTTTTATTTTAATAATATTATCTCTGATCGAAAAACGCCGAACAACCCCTATAAAGACTAGCTACTCCAGATCAGCACAAATCCATACCTGTAAATTATAACACCTCCAAGCATATGAACAACGGTTTGTACACCTGTTAATGGCTTTATTCCCATAGCCAAAGCCAGGATGTAGACGTCACAATGGAATCCCGAAAAAAAAGAACAGTAAATTCTGAACAATAGACCAACAGAATTTTGGCAAACGTAAAATGCTAAAGATTTTGAGTTGATTGCTGTTTGCTCTGTGCAGAGAGAGCGGATGTTATGCACGCTTCTTGCTTGCGAGCGGATATTCAAGAAGGCAGAGAGAGGAAAAGTAGAAGGAAGAGAGAGTGAGAGAGTGAGAAAGAGAGAGAGAGAAGGGGAAAATGAGGAAGAGACACAGTGAATTATGCGGAGCGCGGAGGAAGGAAAAAACCGCTATAGATTCGATAATTCAATGCAAGAACGGAAGTACAGAACCTCGGCGTTTGGAAGTTCTTTAACACAAACACTAACACACATACACTCACCGGAGACACCTTCCTATATGAGGCTTTAAATGCGGTGCAAACAAACCCCCTCGCTAGGTTTTGGGGTCTATGGATGTGTCAATTTTAACAAGTGTCTATTTGCTGGCGGCAAAAGTATTGCAATATAATTTACGATCGGGAAGCAATTTAATTATTTTCGATAATTCCCACAAGTGTTGCGTAAACCCACTGATAACACACAGATCTAATTTCGTTGTTTGTAAATAGAAGAAAATTGGGAAAACATGGGAAATCATAAAATGCATAGAAGAGTGTGAGTATATGAGTGTATAAGTGTATAAGTATAAGTGTGTGTATATAAATATATATATTTGTGTGTGTGTGTGTGTGCCCTTATCTGCTGACATTGATGAAGGGAGCGCAGTCGCAATGCAAACGAGCCATGCGCCCAAAACAAGCAAACAAACAAACCTATAAAAATCATTTCCCGTTGCCCCAATGCAATAATGTCAAATGTCAACTTGAGCGAAGAAACAGCAGACGTAATGCCATCTCGCTTGCACACACACAGAGGCATTGTAAGGCAAGTCGAAGCCAAAGAAATTGTAAACGGAAATTTCAAATAAAAACGAAGCAAAAGCAAAAAAAGCAGCAAAAGAAGAAGAAGCAAAAGTCGAAGCCGAAGCAGCGCAGTCGCAGCAGCGCTGTCAACGTTGGCAGCGATGCGTACGTTCAATTTTTGGTCAATTGGCTGCTCTCTGGCTCTCCACGTCACGTAAATATGTCAAGCGGCGGTCGCTACGATCGTGTGGGTGTGCGTGCGTCGTTGACTTTTGCTCTTCTGCTCTCCCGCTCTCTTGGTCTGTTGCTCTCTTGTTCAGAATGCGCTCTCTCTTGGTCTTAAACTGTGCATGTATGTGTGTGCGTGTGTGTGTGTATGCATGAGAGTGACTTTGCGTGTGTGTGCATGTGCCTAAGAGAACCTATGCGTATGCGTTTGTATGTGTGCGTATGTTTGTGTGTATTTGTATGTGAGTGTGTTGTGTTTGTGCGTGTGTGTGTTTGTGCGTGTGTGTGTGGTTGCCGGCTTATTAGAAGAACGGTCAACATTTGTTTTTGATTTCAGTGTTCGTTCTGCGCGGTTTGACGTGCAAGAATGTAGCACAAGAGGCAACAGCGGCAGACTACGCTACAGGGTGTCCAGCGCATGTGTTGTGCACATGTGTATACATATGAACATACATACATACATATATGCTGCTGTACAGGGTGAACAGCGCCAATGCAAGTGCACACAGTCAAAAGTAATTTTTGTTGTTGTTGTTTTTCTTTTTGCTGAACTGCTCTCGTTTCGCTGTTGCTGATAAGCTCAGCAAACACTCCTCTTTCGCTCTCTCCTTCTCTCTTTCTCTGTCCGTCTTTCGCTTATTTCTTTTTACAGTATGTATTGGAGTACATAAACCTGTATACAAGCAAGCATATGCCCTGTATAAGTATTTGAGTCATCGTCCTAAAAACAACGCAAAAGCAAAAGCAATAACAACAACAACAACAATAAAAACGCCAAACTCCATAGAGTTGCCACTGCTGCTGCTGCTGCTGCCGTTGTTGTAGTTGTTCTTGTTGTTGTAGCTGTTCATCTTCTCGTTGTTGTTGTATTTGCTCTCGTTGTTGTTGTATTCGCTCTCGTTGTTTTTGTTGCTGCCTGTTGCTTGCGTTCATTGATCGCCAGCAATTGCCGCTTAAGTGCTGCGTCAACGTTGTTGACTTACATACACACACACACACACACACTCGCATGCATACATATATGTATGTATACATACACTGCACACCTCCACCTCCACCTCCTTCTCCATCTCCTTTTCCTTCTCGTCATGGGCTTTGGCACTCTTTCGCTCCATGTGCCAACTCTCTGTGTGTGTTTGGCTCTTCGCTGTGTTCGCTTTTCTTTTCTTTTCTTTTTTTACAGCTTTATACGGCATTAATTGAATGCCTTTCAATTGGGTTATGGATTAATTTTTTATGCATAAATTAAATACCCATAGCCATAGCCATAGCTTGCTTTATGCCGGGGCATTTAGAAAGCAATTTCAAGTGGGAGCCCCTTCAGACATATCATTGCCCATATAGCGTTTAAATATAGGGTGTGGCTGACGTTTCGAAATTGCATACAAAAATAAAAGAAATATCGAACAGAGGGCAATAAGTGCGATTGAACTTTGGTAAAATTAGATCGTCTAATATATAGTATAATAATATTAGTAGAAGTCTACAGAAATTATAATAAAATTATAGCAAATAATGCCATAAAACAAGTTTAGCAATTTTATAAAAGTTTTTAAAGATAAGAGCGCATTTCTATTATAATAATTATATCTACATTTCAAGTCAAACACGCTAAAAATAAAAATTATAAAACGCTTCAAGTCATGTACAAGTGCAACTAAGTCGATTGTAATTCCATTCCCAAGCTGCGCTTCTATAATGACTAGCTGATCTGATAGATCACAAAATTGTTCAGCTCACCTCGTACAGTATATAGTATAGTATGTGTATGTACATAAGAAATTAGTCAGCATTTGAGAGGTTGCAGCATTCCGAAATGAGGCGTCATGGTGTTAATTTCTTTGGAGTTTGTTCGGTCGCGTGCCACTTCTGCTTGAAAATAGACACCCTGTATGGTATGGTGTATGCAGTTGAATAAACAATGCCAAATGTGTGTTTTTTTTTTTAATTTTATTTTTTTTTTATGTAGTTAAACTAAAGAGAAGACTTTAATTTGTAAAATGCAAGAGTATATTTTGTTGTTTGGATGTTGTTGTTATTGTTGCGTTGTGTTGTTATGACTTTTCTGTTCATAATAGTAATAATAATAATAATAATTATAGGTAAATACAATACACATGATACATATACAATATACGTGGTATTAATATGCTCATTATTTTCTCGTTTCTTGATGTTTGATACTATTTCTTAGGAGATATATGTATAGGTATATATTGTTTGTTTATCCATCGGCTCTTGTTTATGTGTTATTACATGTTATTTTAGTGTTAATTAAGCGATATTTAAGTATTTTGTAAATACAATTTAGTGTCGTTATTTATTCAATTCATTTATGCTAGTCAAAATGATGTTTATATTCATCGTCAAGTTGATGTTAATACCCTATATTGATGCGCTTTTCGTTTACGATTTTTTTTTTACTTCTTTGAATCATTTGATAAAATACTGCAATTATAATCATAATAATAACGTTTAAATAATTTGTATGCATGTAAAAAACAAATGTGCGAAAGCCATACACACACACACACACACACACGCGTTTGTGTATGTATATGTATGTGTTCTGTTCTCTGTTCTACTCTGGAATCCAAAGAATTCACTTGCAACTGGCCTGATAAGGTTCATCTGCTTTAAGAGTATATATTTATATATGTGTGTGTATGGGTGTAGGAGTGTGAGTGTGTGTGTGTGTATGTGTGTATGAGTCTATGGGTGTGTAGGAGGGAAGGGAAGTACGTAGTATCTAGA
>JBANCZ010002862.1:0-14301 GCA_037040025.1 Sphaerogastrella javana
GGTGAGCGCAAGCGTAAATCTGTACGGGGCTGCATTGTCGATGCCAACATGTCGGTGCTGGCTTTGGTTGTCATTAAGAAGGGTGAACAGGAAATTACCGGTCTGACGGACACTACAATTCCGCGTCGTCTGGGTCCCAAGCGTGCTAGCAAGATACGCAAGCTGTTCAACCTTACCAAGGAGGATGATGTGCGTCGCTTTGTTGTGCGTCGCCCATTGGCCGCCAAGGATAACAAGAAGGCCATCTCGAAGGCGCCCAAGATCCAGCGTCTCATCACCCCCGTTGTGCTGCAGCGTAAACACAAACGCATCGCTCTGCAGAAGAAGCGCCAGCAGTCATCCAAGGAGGCTGCTGCCAATTACGCCAAGCTGCTAATGCAGCGCAAGAAGGAATCTAAGGCTAAGCGTGAGGAAGCCAAGCGTCGCCGCTCCGCCTCCATACGCGAATCAAAGAGCTCCGTGTCGAGTGACTAGAAGTAAACATTTCCAACGAAATCAAATCCAAATTGGGGGGGAACCAAACAAAATTCAACATCTGTCCCCAAAGCAATCGTATGAGAAACAGTAATAACTACATCAAATATAACAATTGTAACCATATGATAATAAATATGAATGGTGTATGAGAAAGAAGAATGTGTGTGAGAGGGAGAAAGGGAGAGAGGGAGAGAGACAGAGAACAACGCAAGATAAGCTGTAATTCATACAATAATTTCTGTATAAGCATAAATAAATTCATTTTGCAGCAGGGAGAGGAGGAAACAGGAAGAGAAGAGAAGAGAGAGAAGAGAATGAAGAAAACAATGCACTGAGATTTTTATGCAACAAATTGCAGCCACAAAACTTTGGTGGCAGTTAGAGTTGCCACTGCTGCTGCTGTCACTGTGACAATATTTTTTAGCCAATTCCATTTTTCGCTTTGTTTTTTGTGTGTGTTGTAAACGGCATACAAAATCCGCTTAAAATACACGCGAAAAATAAAAACAAAAAAGAATCCTCCAAAGAAAACTGAATTAAAATGCAACAAAGTTGTTAAAGGTGTGAGGATGAAGAGAGAAAGGGAAAAAGAGTGGGAACAGCCATAGCATTTTTCTTTACAGTTGGAGGCTGCTGCTGCCGCCGCCGCTGCTGCTGCTACTGCTGCTGCTGCTGCTGCTACTGCTGCTGCTGCTGCTGCTACTGCTGCTGCTGCTGCTACTGTTGCTGCTGTTGGATTTGCTGCAGGGTTGCCATCACTTTAGGCAAATTTTCAGCGAGTGTGAGCGAAAGAGGAGAGGTGTAAAGCGTGACATTGTGAGAGAGAAAGATTGAAAGAGAATGGGAATGGGAATGGGAGACTGAGAGTGAGAGACTGAGCGATAGAGTGGGGCAGAGGGAGAGCGAGAAACTGAAACACATGTCACAGATTTGTTTCACTTTCGGAAGCACTTAAGCACTCAGCGAATTTGTTTGAAAAAGAAAGAAAAAAAAGCAGAAGAAAAACAAAAAAAAAAAGAAAAGAGACGGAACTAAAACTGGAATTCGGGCTCCTTCAATGCCAGACCATTGTTCAGATTCAGATTTATTTTTAAATAAACACACACATGTACAAATATATATGTATATATATACATACACATATATGTATGTACCACATGTGTATGCGTTTATAGGGTATTTGTGGGGTAGAGCCGCCAAAGCAACAACAAATTGATGATATGCCCCTTTGACACTTAAGTCCATTATTTATGCTCAGGCTTGCGATTATTTTCACATATGCACGGTCGAGCCCTCAGCACTGGTGCACCTCCCCCCCTTCCATTCACTCTCTGTGACTCACAGAGCTCCCTCGATTTGCACAGTGGAATTTTCTCCGTTTTTTTTTTGTTCATTGGCAGCGGATTTGCTCTGGCATTTCCATTTCACTCAGCAAATTCGCTGCAGCAATCAGCTGAGCGACCCAAACGGACGACACACGTTGAGTGCCACATTTTGGGGCAAGTTAAAAGAGTAGAGCGACAGAAGGACAGATGGAGAGACGAAGAGACAGACAGACATATGGACGGACAGCGACGCTTGCCTTGTGTTACCCTTTTTGCCTCTGATGCTTAGCTTTAAGATCTCGCATTTCTTCCTCTCTTTGTCCCCCTCTCTCTTTCACTCTCTCTCCCTTTCTCTCTTTCTTCCTCCCTCTCCCACTCTCCCCTTCGTTGTTTTAAGCATCTTAACGGAACTTGGTGACATATGAGTTATTGTTTAAGCCAAACCTTAACCTAAGTAGCTTATGGTTATATTATATTATGGTCCTTTTGGCCACTTTAATGCCCTTAGCCATAAATCTTATATATGATTTGAGGTCAGTCGAATCTCTAATTAGTCGGCGCCATTATAATAAAGACGCTTAAAAATTCACACAAAAATATTTACAAAAAATTATACATTTTTTAATTAATATCTGTCATTTATTTGTATTAGTTTCACTTTCTTTTATATTAATAATATATATTTTTTATAATAAATAAATTATAATAAAATTGTATTTTTAAATTAATAATATTCTTGTGTACAATACATTAATTTCTGTCATTTATTTTGATTATTATCTAATTAAATAATGTCTGATATTTATTTAGACATTTTTTTTACTTTCCTTTAAATTAATATTATATTTTTGTACATTAAACTAATCTCTATCTTATTTATATTTTTTTTAAATTTCTTTTGAATTAAAAATTTTTCTTTTTTTAAATTTAATTAATAAATTCCTTAATTTATTTTGAACTGATTTAATTCTGGTTTTCAAATATGATAATTAAAATTTTTTTTTTAGCTCTAATTTTCGACGTTGTTTTTGGACACTTTTTAGCTACTTTTTTTTGAATTTTTTCGTCTACTTAAAACAAGAATTTTGTTCTAGTTTTGATAGAGTAGTTTTCTATCTTCTATCAAGTCTATGCTTGTTTTTTTTTTAATTTTGACGCGTAAATCATGCCAGAGTTGCCACATTAATGAGCTATAAAATGCCAGAGAGCTCAGGTACAGGTACACTCGATAGATAGAGAAAGGGAGCGAAAGAGAAAGAGAGCGAGAGCTAGTTACAGGGTATAAATAAATTCATAATAAATTGCAAACTTGAATAACGATAATATATCATGAGTCGCAGCATGTGTCACAGGCAAAACTGGGAACAGGAGCAGGAACAGCAAAAGGTGATGAGGGAACTGCGAAGAGGGAACAGAAAAAGACGAAGAAGGAACAGCGTAGTGGGAACAGGGAACAGCAAAGAGGGAACAGTGTAGAGGTAACAGCGAAGAGGGAACAGTGAAGAGGGAACAGTGAAGAAGGAACAGCGAAGAGGGAACAGTGAAGAGGGAACATTGAAGAGGGAACAGCGAAGAGGGAACAGTGAAGAGGTAACAGCGAAGAGGGAACAGTGAAGAGGGAACAGCGAAAGGCGAATAGCGTCGCAAAGTGCGAACGATTCAATTAATCCTGACACTATTTATTATTATTAGGGTTAAGGCTGTACTACAGCAAATATCAAAAAGCATAAACAGAGAGAGAGAGAAAGAGAGACAGAGAGAGAGAGGCACAGGGAGAAAGAGAGCCGCATGAATGTGAATGTGAATACGTGAATGGGCATTGGGTATTGCGAATGCGAATGTGAATGCTAGTGCGAATGGGAATGGTTGTAGTATTGGGTTCTATAGAGAGCATGAGAACTAGTCTGGGTATGCATATGCATATGCATCAGCATCTGCATCTCCGACTGTGACTAGGCCTGGAACTGCGACTGCCCATGTAGTTGTTACATTAATTAGTAGAGCAGCCTGTTTGGTTACTGGCCACGTCCAATGCATTATCATATTTATTAAGCAGACCGCATTGCCTCCAGCTCCAGAACAGAGCTGACCATGTGCCTCCAACCTGAGCCTGAGCAACCTGCAGTTGAAGTTGCAGTTGCAGTTGCAGTTGTAGCTGAAGTTATAGCTTATGTTGCAGCTAAAGTTGTTGCTGTTGTTGTTGTTGCTGCTGCTGTTGTTGTTGATGTTGTTGTTGTTGCTTTTGGCCTTTTGGGATCCGTTTGGCTGTCTTGGCTACCCGCGGCTATCACAACAACGAAAATTGATTGCTTCTGTTGTTGTGGCCTGGCTTTGATCGTGTTAAGATAGCAAACTGGCCAGCGTCATAAACAGAGGAAACGCGTCTCAGTTGTGAACACCAATCCCCCCTTCCCATCCCCCCACTGCTCATCCTCTATCCACTAACCCCTTCTACCCATCAGTAGTATTTGCAAGTTCTATAGAAAGTTTTATGCATAACTTTTGGCATGGGCATCGTAAATAAATTTTACTGCCATACGCCAAAGCCTTTTCAACATTTTTCTTCTTCATTATATATTTTTTTTTATTTTTTAGCAATGCACGCATTTTTTAAAGTTTTTCTTTATATTTTTTGCATAATTTTTTTTATAGAGTATGTTCTGCATAGGGTGTACGACTGCTATTTTTGTGACAGATCATAAATCAAAAATCATACACGCTGCTTCATTTCAATACACTCACATACTCACACTAACACTCGCACTCACACTCACACACACTCACACTCACATTCACTCACCTCTTGCAGGTGTTTGCTCCAAATGAATGTTATTCGTATATTTTTTTTGCCATTCTAAATTAAGTTTAGCATCTGATCTGAATGACAGCGCGCCAAGTGCAGCTGGAATTGTGATCTATAATTTCTGATCATACCCTGTAAACAAAATAAAAGGCATCTTGTATGCACTTGAAATTGATTTTACAGGGTAAGTGCAAGCTCATAAGGCTTTTGCATATTCACAGGCAGCGTGTGGGCATTCATTCGTTGTGTGAACGATCGTACCAAAGCGTCTATAGAGCCTGGCCAGAACCGTCATAAATGCGTCTATATGGGATGTTTATGGCCAAAGCTAATTATGTGCAGCATTAAAAAAGAAACTGCAGCACCTAAAAAACATAAATGAAAAGAATATATGAAAGAAAAATCTTGGCCAAAAGAAGTGGCATAAAAGCTTAATTTATTTATATTTTAAATTTAAAAAAAATATTGATTTATTTCAAATTTAGTTTTAATATTTAATAAATGTATTTAATATTTAAAACAAGTTGCACATAGATTGAAAGCTAATTATTTTAAACAGAGATTTTAATTTATTATATAAAATACTTATTTCCAAGATATATTGGCATTGAGCTTAATTTATTTATTTATTAAATTTAAAAAAAAAATTTATTTATTTATTTTAAATTTAATTTCAATATTTAATGAATGTTTTTAATATTTGAAGCAATTTTAATTTACTATATAAAATATGTAGCTAGTTTTAAGGCATAAAATCTTGATTCATTTATTTATTAAATTTAAATTTATTTATTTATTTCAAAATTTATTTCAATACATAAAAAATGTACTTTATACTTAAAACTAGTTGCACATTAAGCTAATTATTTTACGCCAAATACTAACTATAATTTACTATGTAAAATTCTTAGACCCAAGACACAAAATCTTGGTATTAAGTTTAATTTATTTTAAAATATTAAAAAAAAAATATTGATTAATCTATTTTCAATTTAATGCTTATTCAGTCTATAATTTACTATATAAAATAGTCAGATCCAAGGCTAATTTGATTAGTTCCTTGAGCATTGATATAGATGTGTTTGCAATTTATTATGGGGCAAAGCCTAGGCACAGGAAATTGATGGCATATTCACTTACCAGATTAACAAGTGGTTAACGTATGCATGTGTGTGTGAGTGAGTGAGTGTGAGTGCGAATGTGTGTGTGAGTGAGTGTGTAAGTGTGTATTAAGTAAATCCCATTTTCATGGGTCTGAAAGAGTCCGTTCTGTCTGTATGTCTGCCCGGGCACATTATGAATGGACTGTAGACGTATGGAATGGTATGACAGGGTATTGCTATGGTAGGGGTAAGGGTAAGGGTAAGGGTATTGGTATATGGTATAGGTATGTTAAGGTATATGATGTGGCATGGGGCATTATGTACTTGTTGCTAATGCACAACACGTAGCTGTAGGCGCTTTAATCGTGCCACAGAGATCTGTGCCATATGCCCAATAAATCTAATTTGCTTTTTTCTGTATTTTTCTACCAATCTAACAAACTCTATCTCTCTCTCTCTCTCTCTTTCTCTCTCTGTTACTCTTTCAGTCTATTCTCGTACCAATTGTACACTAATTTTCAGTGCGTTTTGTGAGACGTGTGCGATACGATTACGATAACGATTACAATTTTGAGACCTCTGCAATCACGTATTGGACCATGTGTGAGTCAAAACAAATTACTTCATTCAGGGCCAAAGAGAAAAAGAGTATGCTAGACATTACGTATAAAACCCCGACCTCAACTCCAACTCCCAAACCCTGCCCCTTAATCAGTGCGTCTATACATTAGATAATTCTACGAACTTTTTCCTTAGGGGCATTTTGGGGAACTGTTATTACATTATAAAAAAAAAAAACTACTGGAGTAGCATTTTAATTGTTTTGAGTGTTCCATGGAAGCAATTATCCCATCCATGGAATACTTTAACAATCACTCCCCGAACAGATCTGTGACACATTTGTTATACATTTAATGAATTTAAATTATGACAGCTGCACCCAGGCCACAAAATAAAAATCTTTTATGGCTTTTAAATGTACAAATAAATTTCGGACTTAAAAAAAAAAACGCAACGGAAATGCAAAAGAAAGAAATGAATAACAACAAAAAAAAAATAAATAAACCGAAAGAAAACCAAATTCGTTTTGGAGCAAAGGCAAAAGCCATTAAATTGTGTGATTTGCTTTGTGTCCAAGTCAAATGTTTCTCCGATTCTCTTTTTTTTTTATGATTTAAGCCAGGGCAACGAGCTGAAGCTGAAGTTGAAGTCGGATCTGATGTTGTTGAAGTTCAAGTTGGAGCTGTAGTTCGATGCCTCCTAATCCTTTAAGTTATTGATGCAGTTGCGTTTCGTTGCATTGATGAAATTTTATTTATTTATACGCGGGCAACCCTTTTTGTGCCGCATTGTTTCGTCTTTATGGCTGCTAATCCCGCAGGAACTTCAAGTAACGATCCTCAACTGTGTTGAAGTTCTTTGAGTATAGATTGTGTTGAGGGATTTGCTTGTTCAATTCGAAGAGACGCAATGTTGTTGTCTTATATAACACAGTGTTACTTTTGACACTTTTATTGCCGATAGACCCTAGACAGACGGCATAGAGTCCAACACACAAACACTCACACACACACAATGGCATTCGATTTTCCAATCTCCCCTTGGTTGTGCTGTTGCTGAGGAATCTTTCGATTTTTCAATCTCTTGATTCTCCAGTGTGAGCCTAAGCCTCCTAATAAGCGCTGGGGAATTGAACGCTCTAAAGTGGTAATTAAATTGGCTTGCCATTGGCCTCGGTCTAGGCCTTGTTATGTCTCAATCTCAATCTCAATCACAATGCCAAAGACCTGCAAAGAAACAACAGTATTGAGTGCATGGGGTAACAGTTTCAGCTGCAGCTCTAAAAATACCATATGACAAATGACATGTGTACCATATAACTCACTCTCTTGCTCCCTCTCACTCTTTCTTGCTGCCCCTCTCTCTCTCTCTCTCACTCTGTCTCTCTTGCTCCCTCTCCTGTCTCTCTTATTTTTGTGATTATTTTGACGTTCGACAATATTGACTCATTTCCACTGTACAGTGCAAATTAACAGCTCAAACAGCGTTCGTTTAAGGCCAAAACCATTTGAGCATTTACCATTTCCCCCATTTGCCAATTGCCATTAGATGGCCAATACTTTTGGACGTGTTGACAGCTGTGAATTGGCTTTGACGTCTTGCCAATTCCAATACCAATTCCAATTGCAATTCCGCGCTTCAATGTTGTTGCTAATGAGCTGCACCAATGTTGTTGTTGTTGTTCCTCTTCCTCTGCCTCATCATACTCTTCTTGTTGTTCTTGTTTGTCTCACTCTTCCTCTGCCTCTTCATTTTCTTCTTTTTGCTTTTGCTGTTGCTATTCTTCTTCTTCTGCTATGGCACTTGCAGCGATGCGTATTTCCGCATTTTGTGGCTAATTTGAGGCGCTTGATTGGCATCTCCCAAAAAGCCAGGCCAAGTGCAATTGGTAAATTGTTTAATACAGCCCAAGCAGCTAACTAATGACGCTGCCTTGCGTTTATTTTTTTTTTTTTTTTGAGATGGCGTTTGTAAGCATAGACATAATAAAAAATTAAATAAATTTACAATTTAAGTAGAAAGTATATATTTTGGATGAATATTTAACTTTTTTCCGCAATAATCACTAAATTAAAAGTAATTTGAACTGAATTTATGTTTTTAGTTGAATAGCAATAGACAAGGGCGTGCTTCTTCTTTGCCACTGCGCAATAGACTGACTACAGTGAAAAAAAAACGAATGTGCAGTGTTGCCATTCGCGATATTTTTCGCTTTTGTCTTGATCAAATTTGAGCGACCTCTCTCTATCTCCCTCCCGCACACCACTTTGAGTGCTCTGCTGTGCTCTAAATACACGCATAGTGCGAAGAATTGGGAGCAAGGAATTGAAATTGAAAACAAAAACAACGAAAGTTTGCCTAGACCGAAAATGTATGCATGAAGGTATGATGTGTGTAGTGTGAGTGTGTGTGTGTGTGTATGTGTGTGTGTGTGTGGTGAGTGCGTAGGCACATCTATGCATATGCATGTATGTGTGCATTTTTATGCGTGTGCAATTTTGACGTCTCACTAGTGGTCTATTTTGCACTAAGGGAAAAGGTGGCACAGTCTCTTCTTCATACTTTATTATAGTGCGAATGGGCAGCACATAAGGAATTGAAATGCAAAACAATGTCATAAACCGAAGAGTAGGAATGGTGCCTGACATTAGAGAGCCTCAGCTAACATTTTGCGCTGCAATTTAATGAAACATGGAATTTTTTTAAAATTATGAAATTTATATAATTTATAATATTTATGAAATTATGAAATACATGTTATTGGTAAAATGTTGAATACTTTTAGAAAATTTATGAAATTTATAAAAGTTTTTGTTTTTTCAACATTTTTAAATTTGCGCAAATTTTAAAAACCCTTTTATTTATTATTTTTAAGAACAGCGCCTAAGGTCTCGTTAAAGCATTTCCTGCTGTACTTTTTGAGTGACTTAAGTCAATTGCATTGTTCATATTTTAATTTATGCAGTCAACTTATCTTTTAGTTATTTTTTTTTAACAAAAGTGCCAACGTTAACGATATTCCGGAGAAAAAATACGAAAAACTGAATCGAATGGGTTGAAAATTAATTAAAAACTCATCAGATAAATGATAAACTGACCCAGTGGAGAGGCCCGGCATAATTATGACAGCCAAACAGTTGATGCTGATTCTGATGACGATGATGATGATGATAATGATGGCCAAAATCAGTTCTAGCAAAATTCCACAGAGACCAAGGAGCATACAACGTGGGCCAGTTAACGTATTCATAACTATATTTATCAGCCATCAAAAATCAATTGCACATACAGCGACAGAGAAAGAAGGAGAGACGGAGAGATAGAGAGAGCAGAAGAACATGTTCAATCGAAGGGTATCACAAAGCACTTGTCTTCCTGCTGACCCAATCTCCTCCCACTCTTGTACACCCTTCCTCTCCCGCTCGCTCTCTCTCTCTCTCTCTCTTCCGCTCTCCCTCCCCCTCTATCTATGTCTTTCCATGAGGCGTTCAAATTGCGCTTGTTAACATTTTTGACCGCCTGCTGGGGGGCACTGGCAGCGCAGTCAACATTGCAGTCTCTGTCTCTGTCGCCTTCGCCGTCGTCGTCGTCGTCGTTGTCGCAGTCAGCGTTGCCATAGCCGAAAAAGCCAACAAACCGAACGTGTTACGCATAATAATTCTCGCAGTGCGTTCAACACTCTTATAAATATTTCAACACTGTGCGCACAGTGGTACTACTGCTGCTGCGTTGCTGTGGTTCATCATCGAATGCATGCAGTTTATCTTGGTGTAAGCATCGCTTGGGTTCAGTTCCACAAAAAATATTAATTTAGCAGTAGGGATAGTGCCCGATAACAGGTACTCTGTGTGTATTACATTTTCCGTATTGTATTTTATTTTCCATAATCTATACCAGTAATTTATATCGATAAATAATATTGATAATTGATAATCGATATATATAAGCGTTTATCGAAAATTGAAGTAAGTGTAGTGGATAAAAGACTCGCTAAACACAGGATTTAAAAACACAAACTAAATATTTTGTTAAACTATATGTATTCATTAAATAATAAATATTAATAAATTCTTCATTAAATGAAGTATAAAATTAAATTAAATTTATTCAATTATATGAAATACAAAATTAAATAATGCCTTAATTAATTCATTAATTATAAATGAATGTAAATATAATTAAATCAAATCAAATGAAATTAGTACATATGTACATTTATGATGATAAAATTTAATTAAAATATATAAATTATGATAAAATGTAAAAATTAAATTTGAATTAATCCATTTAGTCAATATGTATATTTATAACAATATATAATTTAAATAAAAGTATGTATGTCTTTATGAATATTAAGCAATTTAAATTTAAACGACAAATTATATTTAGAATATGTGTTATTTATAATGAAATCTTATTTTTCTCAGTGCACCCATTGACATCGCACAGTGTAAGCTCTGTCTGCCATGTTGTCGCTGTCGCTGTCGTTGGCGCAGTCGCTGTTGCTGTCCTTGTCGCTGTCACTGTTGCTGTCTCATGTGTCTGTTATCTGTTGTCCGTTGTCTGTTATTGAAATAACAGAAATCATAATGTTTATGCCATTAAATTGTTAACAAAGCATACAAGCTACTGCCATGTAGCATCAGGTACGACTGCCAGAAGATGCCAACAGGGAACTAAGAAGAGAGACATAGAGAGAGACAGAGAGAGAGAGAGAGAACGGTAAAAACTTGACAGTTTAGGCGCGAGAAAGAGAGAGAGAGAGAGAGAGATAGAGAGCAGTGGGCAATGGGGTCCCGCATGTCAGCACGCACATAAATTATCGTTGATATATATTTTTGCCGTGTGAATGTCCAGGTTGTTATTTCTATCTCTCTCTCTCTCCCTATCTCTCTCTATCTCCCTCTCTCACTCTTTCGCCCTTTCTCTTTGACTCTTTCACTGGGTTATTTATTTATGTACAGTGGGCACATTGCACAACTCTCGCTACGTGACATTCACGCTTGGATGTCCTACTCAATGGTCGGATCGGTTCTCAGTTCCCAGTTCACAGTTCTGAATGCCCTACTCCATACGCATCATCATTGTCATCATACGTGACCTGTACCAGGTCACAGCATGCACTCTCTCCATCTCTCTCTCTCCCACAGACACACACACGCACATTATCACAAATTGCTATCTGTTAGAAGCTGACTGCTGTGTGTGTATCTTTTCACTTTGCTTCGCTCTTATCTGCGACCTCTTATCAGCCAACGGACAGTTCTCTCTTAATATATATAAATTTATATAGATGTGTGTGTATGTGAGTGTATGAGTGTGTGTGTATTTTTGTTGATTTTTTTTTTCTTGACCGAATTATTTCCTGTAATTGCGAGCGTGCGGCCGCCCCAAAGAGCCGTAAAAAATAATCAAATGCTTCCTGGCTCTAAAACCCATTTCATACCATTTCGGGCCATTTCACTCAAAAAAACCAAAACCCAAAAAAATGAAAATAAAGAGGGAGCAAGCATGGGAGCAAAGGATGCGTGCTGCACTATAGGCCAGAATTGGGCTAAGTTGGGTTTTCTTTTTGTTTGGGTTTATGTCTCTCGACCGGAGACTCGGTCACACTTCCAATTTTATTTATGACTTTATCTTATATTTTCTTTTTCTTTTTTTATTTTCCTTGTGCGAGATTTTTGTTTATGTTTTGTGTTTTTTTTTTGTGCTTTCCTGGGAATTCCACACTGAGATTCTTGCATCTCTAACCTATATCTCTCTATATCCATCGCAATGTGCGGTTGATTCTTAATTTTTTTTGGAGGGTCTTAATCACGTGCACTGCTTCGCGGTAATTATACCTTCGAGTGTCTTTAGAATGTGACTAAACTTAATTTCTGAATCTGGCCGACGAATTTGGAGCAGGGAGATTACGTGTGCATAGGCTGAAACCACACAGAATGAGAGAATGAGTAGGGATTGGAAAAGACCAGGCCCTGAGAGCGGCATTAAAATTTCACAACCCACGCAATGATCCCGGATTTGGAAGAGTTCTTAATTAATTTAATAGCTTACATAGATATATAATAAAAAATATAGAATTTATGCATTTCTAAATGGAATATTTAAGAAATATTTATGATATGTTATTTCAATATCGGTATTTTCTTTATTCACCAGTATTTTACATGGATAAACAATTTTATAGAGGCTATACGCATACAGAACCCTGTTAAGTTAACAGAAAACCAACAGCCAGTTAGTTAACAGTGGGTTAACATAACATTTTCTTATATGTGGAGTTATCGTTTTCTGTTTTGATCTCATATTTGTTTTGATACTCAAGAGCTGTGCAATGGGTGCGAGAGTGAGACCATACTCAATTATGCAGTGTTGCCATTTTCGATATTTCGCGCTCTCATTGTGGACAAATTTATTCGGATCTCTCTTTCCCATCAAACAAATTCTCTTGATTTTCTGTTGAGCTTTGTATAACCGTTCAAACTTTGAACATGAGTGTAGAGTATTTAAAGTGCTTTGAAATTTTCGCAAAAGGAATTGTAGAAAAATCTTAAATATCTAATTTCAGTTCCAGAACAATTATATCACCGTATTGGTAAAGAATACTAAAGCAAAATCTCGACTAAAAAAATTTACAAGAAAATTAAAAATCAATTGACCTTAAGGATTTCTATAAGTATATTTTGAGGCGGTTTTGAACCCCATTATATTTAAAAGACCACAACAAAGAACTTCTAACTATTCGGTATTAAATATTTGGTATAATTTTGGATTGTCTGGCGTTAAACGCTGCAATCAAGGGCCACGGCAAAGAATATCAAATTTGATTAGCACAATTAAATGATTACATGGCACAAAGCGTGGCAATTATAATGCCAATGAATAGGAACAGGTGCGTGAGATAGTGTGATAGTGTGGGCCTTACATTGACCTGATCCAAAGGCAAAAGTTGTTTGAGAACAATTTTGTGTAACCACACAATGGATGGATGGAATTGTAACCACAAATGAACGACATTAGTTACACTTGGGCCCCAACAAGAAAAAAATGAAATAATTAACAAATTAAATGAGCAATTGGGTCCGCCAGGTAATTAGATCGCATGGCGAATGCCCTGTATACCAAGCAGAAAGAAAAAAATACCAAAATATAATAATGAAAATATTTTAGAACTTGCCACTAAAAGCAAACCAAAAATCGAGTGCGTAAATTGTTTGGACAAAGCAAAAGACGCTAATTGAGTTGGGTTTATTTCTCTTCTTTATTTCAGATTTTCTTTTCTTTCTATTTGTGTAGGTTTACATAACCTAATTGTTATATAAGGCTGCAACTTGTGAAAATCCCTTCATTTCTTATAGACAGATACCAAAATAACAATAAACACGCACTTGTCAAAATATCTATATTCCCTCCAAAAGATGAGCAACTGAATAAACTAAACCCGGGCCTGGGTCGCTTTGTACCCAAATTCATTTTGAACAACCTTTACCTGTGCTGCACGCTGAGGGCACGGGTCGCCGCTTTATGGCTTCATCTAGTATATGAATATTACTATACATAGATACAATATATTGGTCTCTTACCTGTTGGTACGCATTTTGCGGCTTTGATCGATAATCGCAGCCCACGCAAAATGTGTCTGTCACGCTAAGGCCCTAATGGCATTACAATGCGCCTGTCTCTTCGACTCTATATCTACTTTGGAACCCAAAAACCCGAGCACCGTTTTTGCGGTTTTTGGTAGAAAACAAAAACCGCGATGCGAATGAGTTTATAGGATGAGCATGAGAATGCGTAGGAGCATGAGCGATGTTTTTGAGAGGATTTGGCCAGCAGCTGCCGTTCCCTTCGAATGCACTGAGAAAAATTAAATAATGAAAAATTTAACTATATTTAATTATAGATATTTAGAGATATATGTAGATATATAAATGTATTAAAATATATACTATATACAGCTGTTTGCAAAATAATAGTAGTGATTTTTGAATTGTTTAATAACGTTGAAATTAACTATTTTAGAGTTTTT
>JBANCZ010002863.1:0-14289 GCA_037040025.1 Sphaerogastrella javana
GGCTGGGATTATTGCGGTAGTAGTTGGAGGTGGGCATAGGTGGTGGTGGTGGTGGTGCGGCATAACCCTTCAATGAATTGCGACGTGAACCGCTGCGATGTACGCCCCAATCCCGATTGTTTTGATAGCTGTTGTACGCATTATTATAGGCATTCATGTTCCGTTGCATTTGATTTCTGTATAGGATTAGTTTGGACATTATAAAACATACATGTCGAACACACAGTGTGCTACCTGCGAAGCTGTTGTGGGTCCCGGAAGAAGCTCTGATTGTAGATGTTATCGCTCTCGCCCATGCGGTCCCAATTGGTCTGGCAGGCCTGCTCCTTCTTGTACGCATTATAGGTGAGCAGACAGGACGTCATCGATGGATTACGCTGCAATGGACTGTCCCACGGTTCGTCCTCCTCCGTTTGCTGTAGCAGCAGTTGAGTGGGAAATGTTTGACGTGATATGGAATTGGCTGGATCCACCATGTACTGTGTATCATAGAACGGAATTTGGTCCAAACGGAAAGGCATCTTCTTGATGGGCATAGGCAGTGGTCCCAGCTGCGATGAGTTCACCTCACGCATATTGATGCGCTCGAAGGGCACAGCTCGAGTACACTTGTTGAGTCCGGCGACCATGCGCTGATTGTAGATGTGCACCTAAAGCAACAACAGCCTTGAGAGATTGAAAGAGACTGGAAGAAGGGCAGTTACTGCTCTGGGCTTACCTGCTGTGAGAGATTGACGAAATCCTGAAAACGTGCAGCACGATAGTGTAGCAGCACCTGGAATATGGACTTTTCACGCCATTTCTTGGCAAACGGTCGTAAGAAATTCGCTGTATTCTCATTCAGCTGGCCAGTCTTCTCGTTCACCAGCGGTGGCAGGCGTACGCGTTCTCGGAAACCACGATAAGCTGCGCAGAAATAGGGAGATATAGAAAAAGAGAGGGAGAGTGTGAGAAAGAGATAAGAGAAGTGTGAGAAGGGTTTGAAAATGCGGTCAACGTGGTCGATGCAGGGGCTGGAGGAGTCACCTTTAATTTAATTAAATTTTCATTTATTTTCTATGCGGCACTTATAATTCATCACTCTCACACTCGCTATGGGGTGTCATTATAGTGTCTCAGGTTTTGCCTAAGCCGATTGCATCGTTCCTAATAGCGTAACAGCTAAGGGGGCGTAGTGCGGGCCACGCCCACACACGTAAGCAGCTTAAGCTTGTCAAACACAGTGGGCGAATTGTGGGGTACACCCTAAACCACATGAATATAACATTTTGTGGTTTGGTTATATATTTATTGGTAGTACGAGTATCGTATGTTGTATGTTGTAGTGATAGTAATAGTAATAGTAATGTGGTGCTGCTCCACGATATAAAATAAGTTAAGTAATATAAACTATCGCTCATATTATCGGCATAAAGAACGGAAGCTGTACTTTAATGGTAGTGTACCTCGCTGAAAATAGGGCTCGTGTATCAAAATCTAAGTAATATTAAGTTTAAATTTTGTTCTGCCTTGATTCCAATAAATCTAACATCAGTGTTATTGATAGTTAATGCATTCAAAATTTCGCCGATAAATGATAGATCGCTCGTATTAGAACCTTCATTCTGTTTTAAACTGTTTCGGCTAGATAAAATAATACCGATAGTAGTAGCGATAGTTTTCTGTTCTCGAGTCTGAACTATGCCTATTCATCGACTGAGGCCTGCTCGATTTTCGATATGCGAACTGCGGCGAGTGCCTCATCCTTCCGTGCCTCCAGAAACAGTTCATCCGCCTCCGATGGAGTCTCGCTTATATCCATGTGCTCCTCGTCGAACTCCCTAAGTCTATCGGCATGGGATTTTATTTTACCTTTTTGTATTTTGCTGGCGGCCTCGTCATGTTGTCCAGCGCCCTTTTTGCCCACTGTACGAGCGAAAAATTCAGAAAGGGAGAAATTAAGATTAGGTTGGTTTAAATGATGAATTCGTATAGCCACTTACTTTTAAAGACTTTGCCACCCTTGACTCGCTTGCGTGCGAGTAGAGCGCGCATCATGGACTGCACCTTGATGACCTTCTTCACCTGCAGCTCGTATTGTCTGATAAATTATAAAACGGTGAGAAGAAAATAAATGGTTATAGCTATGCTCAGCAAACCTGGCCAAGAATTCATCATTGTAGTAACGTAGGAAGACCTTGTTCTTGCCCAGCGACCAGCCCTCCATTTTAAGGCGTAGAAACAATAGTCGACAATTATCCTTAGTCATCTCCACCGGCTCATCAAAGTCAAAGGCCAGAAATTGATAGCTGAAAGGTAGGTATACAAGATAAGCAAAAGATTCCTCTGACAGGATGCACACTCACCGTCTCAAGAACTCATCGAAGGGCAGACGCGAAGAGTAGCCACGTTGACGTGCTATAACCGTATCCAGCACGCCCAGTGCCTTCATCTGCTGCTGCACCACATCCGCATGGAAGGCACGTGGCCGGTATTCCAGATCAGCGCGTATGCAGCGCACAAAGTGTACGCCCAGATTCGCGTTCTGGGTGAGCATCTTGAGCATCGTCAGGCAGGTATAGCGGAAGTTGGCAGCCATGGTGCGCAGATTATTAACCTGCGAGATACAGCCGGCGCTCAGGGTGTTCAGACTCTATAAGGAAGTAGAATGCCATTTATACTAAAGTATTCTGATAAAATCGCCGTTGGCGTATTCTCTAATCCTAACAATTGTTTGCACTCACATATGAACCACGTTCAGCTTCATCCTTATGCTGCACGATCTCAAAGGGCATGGTTAGATTTCCAGCTTTGGTCAGCTGATTGGTGAACATGAGCATAATGCTCTCGTCTAGCGAAGAGCGGAAAGTTTCTATCATCTCCGGCGGCACAAAGTCGCGATTGATATCGGTAAAAGCACGCGTGTCATAGATAATGCGCCCTGTATAATGGGCCACCGAAAGTTCCGTGGCAGTGTGCTTCTTCACAAACTGGCTATGCTTCTCCGAAACACGATCTAAAAGAAGGAAAGAAAGAGAGAGAGAGAGAAATTGAAGGAAGTTACTAAACTCAATATCTATTAGAGAATCTCTAGCCTAACCTACCCATGATCAAGTCCTGATCCTGGCAGGAACGTGACGCATCGTCTATAATGTAAAACAGGCCATCAGGCTTGGTCAAGAGATTATCCAGTGCCGTCTTGTTGTCATAAAAGTTCAGATTAATGGTATCTATATCCTCGGCTTCCATTTCAAGCATTTCACTTATGAAGATGCGCTGATTATAGTGATATTGCATCTGCTCATTCAGTGTATTGATGATTAGCTGTTCCAGGCCATTGCGATTAAAACACTCAAAACCGAACATGTCGTGCACCACAATCGAATTGGTATCGCCACTGAAATTAGCATAAGCATTATAGAAAGATTATGGTAGGATTATTGGCTCACTCACAAGACGGCTCTTGGGAAGGACATGTTCATGTTTATCCTATTGATGATAAAGTCCACGAGGCGAGAGTAGAGAGTGGAGGCCACTGCATCCCTTGCATCCCTTGCCTCCTCTGTGGTATACTGACGTCGCTCAGCGTTGCCACCCTTTACCATAATGAAATTAGTCAAAGACCACATGAATTTCTTCTCATCGACGCGCAGTAGATCCGCAATGCGTGACACAATGTCCGAGTTCTCCACTTCAGCATATTTTCCGGATTGACGGAAACGTATGTTGCCAATATTCAAAATGGCCGAGAGGACCTTGCGCACGGTTTCAAGTTGCTTGTGATTAAAGTCTAAGTCTCGGAGTATAGACTCGAATTCTCGATAACGCTCCACATTGCCCTCTGGGTCATCGCGTCGATACTTGAGCTTCGATGGCAGAGTATCTGGTGGAATGCGCAAATAGCGATAGCTGCGATCCTGCTTCAGGGAATACTCCTTAAGCTGATTCAGATGATTGATGTAGTCATAGAAGTAGTAGAATATATGGAAATTATGCTGACTGCCATCGGTTGTGGCTACCCGGAGCTTCTCCAGCATATACATATTGAAGACGGCGCCACTCATCTTGCCAGTCTTGCCAAAGGTCAGGCAATACTGAAGCACACAACGTGTAGAATCGTTATTAACTGGTGTGCCTGCATTCACCAGCATGTGTATGATCTTGATAGAGCTTTCCACACGTCCCGTGGCGCCACGGTTGCCGTCACCCAAATGGCAGAGATGTTTGATCAAGAGACGCGCATTAGTTGACTTGCCGGCATAGCTCTCGCCCGAAAAGATGACGTGCTGGGGCTCGCGATGATGCAGCATATCCTGGTAAGCAATGTCCGCCACGGAAAAGATGTGAGGCTGATTCTCAGAGCGTGATTTGAAACGGTACTTGTCATGGAACTGGAAAATATGATAATGAAAATTGAATTGAGTGAGTAATGTAAACTGATAGAGAGAAGAACCTACCTCCTGGCTAAACTCTTGTTTCAGCTCATTGGAGTTCAGCGAGAGTAAAATATCGCCTATAAAGCTATAGGATTCACCCTTTTGCATGCGATTGCGCAGTGAATCAAGTATGCACTCATCCACTGGGTTCTCCAGTGCTGCCAAATCTTCGGGATACATGCGTTCCGGTTTCTCCTCGAAACGCTTGATATATCCACGGTCAACAAAGAGCTCCGGCTCCTTGTACAATGTCTTGATGTCTCTAGCTAATTCCAACATCTCGGACAGATCGGCACGCATCTCATCCTCGTTCTCAATTAGCTCGGTGAGGAAGGGATGTTCAACCATTTCGACCATCATGGGACGGTTCTCGGCATTCTTCTCCAGGCACTCAGTTATGAAGTCATTGATCTGCTGCGACCAGTTCGTAGGGCGTATTAATGTTGGCGGCGGATTGCGTACAATGGAGAACATGGCTCTGGTCGGGTGCATATCTGCAAACGGTGGCTTGCCATCGGCCAACTCAATGGTGGTAATGCCCAGAGCCCAGACATCAGCGCGCACTGTGATTTCCGGCTCACGAGATTCCATGGCGGCCACCACCTCTGGTGCCATCCAGCAGGGTGATCCGATGCATGTGCCTCGACGACCCAAAGTTGAGTCCACCTGACGCGATAGTCCGAAATCGCACAGCTTAACGCGTCCATTCTTAGTGAGTAGTATATTATCGCCGCGTATATCCCGATGAAGCACGTGATTGCGGTTCAGCTCGATGGCCGCACGACAGGCTTCCCTAATTATATAGGCTATGTGCTCTTCACGCATGCGACGATCCAGCTTCAGCAGACGATTCACCATGTCCACAGCGGTACCACCAGCGCAGTACTGTAAAGGGCCACAAGTCGAGGATTAGGTTAGGTAGGATTATGATAACATATTACTTCTAACACCGACCTCCATGACGAACCATATCTCATCGGGTCCATTCGGTTTCGATAGCTTGTAGACGCCATAGAACTCCGGCAAGTTGGGATGCGCGCAGTAATCCCTTAGCGTGCGATACTCCTCCTCGATGGAGACCTGATGCTCCTCGTCGTAGTGCTGTATCTTAAGGGCTACAACGCGATCATTTTCGAGCTCCTTGGCACGAAAGACTTTAGCATTAACACCTTGTGCTATCTCCTCATAGATCTCGAATTTATCGGTCGGATCCGGCAGCTGTGAGTACGGTAAATACATCTCGACGCCCTTTAACTGTTAGCTAGAGAGCGAGATAGATAGCTAATGAGTGTGGGTGTGGCTGGGGAGGGTTGTCTTGGTTTGTGTCTCTACTACAAATCGCATTAGTTGCCGTCTATATTGCATAACATTTCCGCTACTTGTAAGCCTCTTGCTGGGGCTTCCTCACACGATTAGGGCTGTGCAAGTTATGGGACCGTGAAAGACGCCCAGTAAGGTTAGTTAGAACAAGCGAGGGGTTAGACGGGCTAAATAGTTAGTTAAGGTAGTTGCATAAGTTAACTAGAGGCTAAGTGTTGGGCCAGCCAACCAATTGGGGTGGTCTATATCTCAAATTTTGATATTAGTAAATTAATATCTTTGAAGATATCACTCTAAAAGGAATAAATACATATATCTTAATGTGTTATATAAAGTCTATTTCAAAAACATTTAAATATGGTAGATTTAGATCTTGGTCGTTTTCTATAATAGTAGACCATTTAATGTTATAACTGGTGAACTAATGTTATGTAACAATTTTAAAACATTTTCCGTACTATTTTAAAAATCTAAAAAATCAAATGATGTATAACGTTTGTATATCCTTTGGTAAAGCGGGGAATGTTCGAACCTTTCTGTATTTAGTAGTAATAGACACAGAAAAAACGTCTGGTATTAATTATCCTTTGTTCTCCAAATGTATATATTATATAAAACAGAACCGACCGCACGCCTGCAGCACGAACCGCTGCAGAAAGCCAACTGAAAGTTGTGCAAATGGAATCGAAGACTTTTTACCAGACATTCCGACCAAGAAGCCCCGCAGTAGCATCAATAGGGAACCCACTATAAAGAGTGAATGAGCGAGCTGCACTGACAGAATGAGAACGAAAGAGACAGGGTATATACAGTAGGAGGTTATATAGTAGGTACCTTGGGTAACTAATTCAATTAGTGGTACTCACGTGCAAAGCCATAGGCGAAACAAAAGAGAGAATGTTAAGACAAAGAGAGAAAGCGATCGGGGAGAAATGAAAAAGGTAAGATATAGATAGAAGGTTGGGGGTAAGGGGAATTTGGATTTTAAGACAGTTGATTGACATACTAATCGTTTATCTTATTTATTTTGTAAGTATTTACAATGTTTATCGCCGCATAGAATAATTTATCGATTGATAAGCTACGCATTAAATATACACATTCGATTGAATAAGTTAGATTATTCATATTTATATAATATATATATATATATATATTATTATCAGCTATATATCTATGGTATATATAGTACTATATTTATAATAAATATTTATGTTAAATTAAATTTTAATACTGTTTATCATTTCGTTTAATTTGTTGTTCTTTAACTGCTGCTAATTGAATGAGAAGTCTTTTATCCAGTTCTTCAGCCACACCTTCTCTTTCTTCATCCTTATCTCCACCCTACCGCTTTGATGGACTCTGCTCAATTGCACACACTTATCCATTCCTCCACATGGCATTCGTCGCACTCGACGCTACAGCACCATTGAAATTTACAGCGACAACGTTCCGCTCGTCGTTCCTTGATTTGGCTATGGCCACGCCCACAGCAGAGGGAGGCGCACCCGTCGCTGGTCGTCGTATTCCGATTGCACTTCCGACCCACTGTACCTGCAAACGTGAGTAGAGAGAATATTTAAGCCATGTTGCCGCATTTCAGTTCAAGCAGCGTTGTCAAATTTCTAAAAAGCTTCCAAAGCTTTACTCAATGAATAAACAATTCACAATTAACTAAACTTTGGCGAATTATTGTTAGTAATTGAATAAATAATGGATTCTATATACATTCGTTAATGTACACTCGATTGGCCTATCGATAAATGTCAGCTAAACGTCAATCGAGCTCATATTGACCATAAATAATGATAGTTTAATAGTTATATTAATCAAAAGCCAGTTCAGTTCATCCTTTTGATCATACTATATATGCATATATAGTCGGACACATGGCATAATGGAGTTGCCAGTTTATCGATAAACGCGCAGCGTCATGTCGCGTCGAGCTCACGTTGCTGTCCATTAAATAACCATAAATAAACAATTAAGTGCAGCTCTCTACTATATGTATAAGTATCATATTAGTTAGATGTTAATTGCCAAACGTTAATTGCCATCATTTAGCCTAGACACACACACATACACACACATGAATCAAGCCAACGGGCATGCTGCAGTCGGGCATGCTGCCATACTGTACAAACGAGCTTAAAGCGAGCTGTCAACGATTAATTATAAATTTGTGTCGTAATTAACACTTTAAACTGGCTTACACACTTGGCCAAATGCCAATTGCCAATTGCCAATTGCCAGTTTTGCTTTTGATAATTTGCAAATGTATCATGCAGCAGCAGCAACCAACGGCAACAGCGGCAACAGCGGCAACAGCAGCAACCAACGGCAACAGCGGCAACAGCAGCAGCAGCAATAGCTACAAAATGGCTAACAAAAATTGCAAGTGGCAGCTAAACGTTTGGCTAGTTATGGCTCTTGTTGTTGTTTTGAAAATTATAATGTTGTTGTTGCTGTTGTTGCCGTTTAAATGGTGTTGTTGCTGTTGTTGTTGTCTCAATGTTGCTGCTTTTAAACTAATGTTGTTGTTTCTGTTTAAATGACGATGTTTGTTGTTGTTACTGTTGAAATTATGATGTTGCTGTTGTTTTTTAAATGATGTTGTTGGTGTTGCTTGCTGTTGTTGCTGTCTCAAATCTAATGTTGCTGTTACCGGTAAAATTATGATATTGTTGTTG
This sequence comes from Sphaerogastrella javana, assembly GCA_037040025.1. Classification (NCBI taxonomy): domain Eukaryota; kingdom Metazoa; phylum Arthropoda; class Insecta; order Diptera; family Drosophilidae; genus Sphaerogastrella; species Sphaerogastrella javana. The sequence continues at coordinate 8,426 of JBANCZ010002863.1, forward strand.
CTGTTCAAATGATGTTGTTGCTGTTGTTGCTGTTGTTGCTGTTACAGTGCTTGCTGTTGTTGTTTTTGTCTTTATGTTGCTGCTGCCTTTATGTTGTTGTTGTTGCTGATTAAATGACAATGTTGTTGCTGTTAATGTAAAAATTATGGTGTTGCTCTCGTGGTGCTTGCTGTTGTTGTTGTTGTCTTTATATTGCTGCTGCTTAAATAATGTTTTTGTTGTTGTTGTTGTTTATACGATGTTGCTGCTGCTGTTAATGCTAAGTGTTGTTGTTGCACTTCAATTGCTGCTTGTTGTTGCTGGTGTACGTGCCATGCGCAAGCGCAACAGCAAAAGCAACAGCAACAGCAACAGCACCAACAACGTCGACAGCAACAGCATTTAGGTAAAGACAACAACAGCAACCGCATCGACAACACCAGCAACAACATCTGCAGCAGTAACAACAAACAGCAACAACTCACTCGACTTTTGTCGCTGTGTATATTTTGAATTATGTGGCATGTTTGCTGCTAGTCGCCGTTAATAAATTGTTTTTTTTTCATGATTATTATTTATTTAAATAAATTTTGCATTTGTTGCTGTTTTTGCTGCTGCTATTTAGCTGCTGCTGGCTGTTAATTTGCATTTCTGATTTATTTATTAGTGGCAAATCAAATTTATTGCCAACAAATTCATGATAATATATATAAATCATAAATCATTTTTAATTAGTTCGCCGCTTTTTGCACTGCCAATTGACCGACATTTTTTTTATTTAAAACAACAACAACAACCAGCCAAAGTAACAACAAAATATCATTTTTAACAATTAACGTAAAGAGGTTTTTTTTAGCACATTTCCTGCTTAAGTATTTTGATAAAAAATATTTGTAATACTTTTGAAAATGACGATGAAAAGCGACGGAGGCTTTTAAATAGATCCATTCGAATATCATACAAAAAATTATAAAATTTCAAGGAGAATACACTAAAATTATATTTTTCTACTATAGAAGTTGAAAAAGTATATATATTTTCAGAGAGGTTGTATCATAATGCAAAGTCTAGTCTAGCCTAGTCTTTAAGTTTGTTAAAAATTAAATTCATTATATTATATCTTTCATATCAATATGCAATTGAAGTGTTTTCTTTATTGAATACTTATTTAAACATTCTACTCTTTTATACCACTCACCCTGTATATCTGCGCCCAGATCCCGCTCACAAAAGTTGGGCGAGCGCTGGTAGTAGAATAGCGATGTTTCCAGTTTTCGTGCCATGCGCGCCGCATTCTTGTCCGCATTGGGCTGACGCGTGCCACGCCCACTGTCCATATCACGCTGTCCGGACTCATGGATGCCCTCCAGGATGCCCGAGGCATCGGCTATAGTCAGATCGGAGCTGCCAGCGCCCTCAGGCGTGCCAGCGTCAACTCCTGCATTTGATTTCTTGTTGCGGGCTCTCTTGAGCACGACGACGGGCTCCCCGTTGCCCAGATTGGACTGATCGACGAGTATGGCCTTGCGGAACTGATGCTTCAGCACCTTGCCGACAATGTGGAAATCAGGTGCGGATTTCCAGCAGGTTTTTAGCTGGCAGCTGCCCGACATGCCGTGGCACTTGCAACGGAACTCCATGTTATTGGAGACGGCCTGAAAAAGTATTTGGAGGAGAAGGTGTATAATGAAGCGTTGAGGGCGTACATCTCGAGAAGACTTACCATGCGTCCGGCATGGTTGTTATGCAGATTAATTTTCGATTGTATATCGCCCGCCTTTTCGCGACAATCGAGAAATAACTTGGAGTATTCCACACCAAAGTCCATGTTGTGTGAGCAACCGCCCCATTTCCAGCGACTTGCTATCTTGGAGCGTTCATATTTCTTCTCCTCCTCCGGTGTAAGTATCTGATTCGTTTCCAGATATTGCAGAAACTGTTTCTTTTCCTTGTCGAGCGATTGACGTAGATTCTTGTTGAGCGTTTTTCGATTTATACTCGGATCACAGCCGCAGGACATGAGACGTCCTTGGCTGCAGGCACGCGCCACACTATGTGCCACACCCGCGGCTGATATGGCAAAGGCGAACGCGCTCTCACGATACCCTGAAACGAGGTATAAGGCGAGAGAGAGAGAGACAGATAAAATTAGAGACACGGTGAATGAAGGTGAAAAAAGATTATAAAAGAATGTGGAAACTTGACGGTTCCATGACTGGGTTGAATAACAGGAAAGGAAAATGATATTGAGAAGTTGGATCAGATCAAGAACGAACTAAAAAGTAGAAATCGATGAAGAACAAGAAGGGACAGGCAAGAACATGTAGAAGGAAGATTGACTAGGTGAGAGGAAGCGAGTGTCTAAAGTCTAGATGTCTCCTACACCCTCCGTCTCTACATTTAAAAACCAACAGAACAACCGTACGACAGGGCGACCGGGCGGTAGATCGAAATCTAGAGCGCAGAATTTGAAATTAGAGTTGTTTTTGCAACGAGTTTCACCCTGGGGATACGATGTATGGTAGCAAAAGTAGCTTAACACTTATGCAGTGTTATTTTTAACACTGAATGCACAAAACCAATACGCCAGGTTTGCGCCCAAGGGAATTGTAGTTTTACGATCGCGGCATTTCGGCTTTGACATGAGCACGAACAAGCCGACCAAGCCGCCCAAGTTGCCACAGATCACAGATACGTTTTAATGATGCAAGAATGTTTGTGGTCAACCATTTAAGGGGAGTGAGCGTGGCTTAGTGGGTTGTGGGTTATGGGGGAATTGGAATTATGCAATAGCTGTCAAACGGCTGTCAAAAATCGTGACATTAATCATGGCTGACATGCAAGGCGTCGCCGTCATTGAGCTCCGTTGACCAAAGTTGGCAACATTTGTCAATGCGATTGACATGCAAATTGTCAGCGCCACTTAGCATAAAAACAGATGCAACAACTACAACAAACGCAACAAACATCACTGATGCAGCAGATACAACTACTATCTACCCATATGCATACACATACAGTACAGGTAGAGGCGACAGTACATATGTCAATGTGACAGCCATAGGATTGATTGAGGATTGAGCGAAGGGGGCATCGTTTTGTCAAGATTGACTCAAGTCTGTCAGTCAAGGATGCGCACGAATGCAAATGTCAATGCCAATGACAACTTGTCATTACAATCGAGCCAACAATCACATCGAATCGTATTCAATCGAAATCGAATCAAGTCGAATCGAATCGCATGAATCGTTTCCACTTGCAATTGGCAATGCACAAAAGTTTAGCGCGCATTTGATTGACGATTAAGACGCCATCAATCAATGCATCAATGCGCACAGTAGCTCGCACTCAGTTCCCCTCAGCCCCTGCGGCTGTCCTTCTCTCTCTCTCTCTCTCTCTTCCTCTCCCTCATCCGCTTGCTCTTCCCATCGTTCTGTGAGTTGTTTGTTTCGCTTGTTTTGGTCGTCACTTGATTTATGCATGGGCTTTGTTTAGTATGTCTATCCCCTACCCCCACAACACACACACACACACACAGAGACCATTTGCAAATCCAAATCACATCATTGCACTGACAATGCCTTGAGGCTTGATGCGGCTCCTCTACTGCGCATAAATTGGCAACCGAACCTCCGAACCCATTCCCATTCCCATACCCACTCTCAGTTCTCCCTCTGCAGCTCCCCCTTACTAGCCCTCCTTTTCCTGCAGCCTTACTGCCTACTGGTCTCAGATCTCAGATCTCTGTCTCAGCGCTCAGATCTCTGTCTACGTCGTAGAGCTCCGTCTCAGACTCAGACTCAGTCTCAGTCTCAGTCTCAAACTCAGCGCCTGTCTCATTGCTCTTTAGCTCTGTCTCTGTCTCAGTTCTCTCTCTCTCTCTCTCTCTCTCTCTCTCAATGTTGTTGCATGTTGCAATCCCAAGTAATTGTTTGCGACATACGTCGCTCGCTTGTTGTCACATGCTTTTGGCTTTCAAGCGGGCCTACGAAAGATAAAGCTCGATCGATTCACGATCGGCCACAGTGTGGAGGCTTGTGCGAAAATGCTCAAACAATCTAAAGTAGTGCAGTATTGTAGTACTAGTTAAGTATACCCTGTAGCCAGTAACTGTTTGCATATTATTTAGTAGAGGTTTAAATATATATCATACGTATTATATTATAATAAAATAATCTCTGTATATATTCTGTATAAATTTGATATCAGATTAACTTGATCATTGGCGTGTGCTATACATTTTTGCTATGATCTTGCCTCACTGTATGTTTATGTGCAATCCTTTTATTACGTTTTAGTATAGCCTTAACTCGCCAGGTCTTGAACAGCACCGCAGAGTACCCTCAGTAGACTCAAACACACTCACACAGACCCTTGCAAAACGCAGCCTCAATAATGCATGGCGAACGGCAGCGAGAGATCGCAGCGATCGCAGTGATCAACGGTCAGAGCAGAGAGACACAGAGAGGGAAGAGATGGAGAGAGGGGCTGGGCAGATCGGGCTGAAACGATCGATCGATCGGTACCATAAGTTATAGTAGATGTATGCAAAATAGTTGACCTGTTCGATTGTCAGTCATTGTTGGCTTTTGGCCCGCTCGTCCGCACTTGATTTGTTACGTTTCGTTTCACTTGGCCAGCGATTGTTCAGCTCAGGTTGCCACTGCCCTTATAAGTCGCTCACCCTCTCTCTCTCTCTCTCTCTCTCTCTTTCTCTCTTATTATGTCTCTCCCTCTCATTCGCTCTCTCTCTCTCTCTCTCTCTCTGTCGTTTGGCCTGGCAATCTCATTGCCTGTTGGCTGTCAATATTGACTCTCGTTATGTGCAGTTCACTACGGTGTTTCCTTCCTTATTTAATGGACGAGTTGACAAGACACAACGACGGACGTACAGTGGGACAGACAGTGGAATGGACTGTGCACAGTGGTATGGACAGTGAGACAGTGGAACAGTTTGGCGGACATGTCGTTGACATAAGCTTCGGGTTTACCATATTGGTTCACCTGAAGGCTGAAGTCGAGTGAGTTACTTGGAAGTGCTGCTGCTGCTGCTGCTACGGCTGCAACTGTTGCTGCTACGGCTGCAACAGTTGCTGTTGCTGTTGCTGTTGCTGCTGCTGCTGCTGCTGCTGCTGGTGTGGCATGCATTTGGAGATTTATGGTTTGGCATTGTTATATGGGCCCATGTTGTTCACTTTTCTTTTTGGGGGCCCACATTAACTTTAACCCGGATCATTTTGGGCATTTTGGCCTCAAAGTGTGCGCTCACTTGATGCCAGCAACCAGATTATGGCCAAAAATGCAAATTATATGTATGTAGATATATATTAATGCTGTAATGACATTTGTTTTTGTCTTGCAATTTAGCCATTTTATGCTAAGTTAGTCACAATCAAATAGCAGCAACCCTATGATTTCGATTGATCGACGAGATTTCTAAACGGATATAGATTCCGTTCAAGTCTTAGGAGGTGATCTGGCTATAAATATATATTCAATTAAGTGTTATATATGTATGTATATATGTAGAAGAATGTACATCTTGGATTTCAGGCGCATTTTCGAAGGGCTTCATTAGCTAAATTATGCGTCATACAATTGCTGTAAAAATCCCAAGAACAATGGGGCAGTCGCTGATCAAAATGGCGGCAGATGCAAACGATATGCCCCTTATACACACACACACACATATAGAGAAACAGTGGCATCAAGAAAGATTCTCACAAATTTCAAGTGTACTAGATGAGGTGACAGTGGGGAGTGTAGAATGGCGAACAGAGAGAGAGAGAGAGAGAGAGAGAGAGCGAGAGAGAAAGATAGAGAGAGAGAGAGAGAGAGAGAGAGAGAGAGAGAGGGAGAGAGAGAGAGAGAGGGAGAGAGAGAGA